>JAHREE010150273.1:31988-50953 GCA_033628505.1 Tringa tobata | reverse complement strand
GGGGGCTCTGGCCTGATGGGACTTGCCTGGGGAGACAACTGCTTTCCCTTTTTTCCCTGAAGCAGGGTGTCCTGGCAGCGACCTTCGCTGTGGAAACAGTGCTGGTGCCAGCGATGGGCAGAAACACGGCTGCGGGGAAACAGAATTAAATTACAGAGCAATAAGTGTGTGTCTCCAGGCAGTAACCCCCCTGCCTGGATGAGGCTTGGACGCGGCGTTGCGGCTGCATCTGAGCACGAGCCCTTCTCTTGCAGTGGAACCTGGTGTGTGAGGACGACTGGAAGGCCCCTCTGACCACCTCCCTCTTCTTCGTGGGGGTCCTCATCGGCTCCTTCATCTCGGGGCAGCTCTCGGACAGGTAACGCCGCTGGTCCCGCTTCGACCCTGGGCAGAGCAGGGCAGAGCTGCTGCCGTGGCTGCTGTAAGGCTGTGACATGTCCGGTTCTCTGAGTTTTGATCAAAATGATCTCCAAAATCCCAACCTTGATCTACCCCAGAGCCTCTTGGATGCTTGTGGAGATCAGCTCTTGGTCCTGAGGTGCCCCATGTGGCTGCTTTCCAGATTGATGTGGTGGTTTTCACTTCTCAACCACATTTATTTCTTTACCTGGCCTTTTTAGTAGTTTAAGAGATATTGTTCTTTGTCACGTATTAGCTAGCAGCACCTTCTTAGAGCTGCAGGGTAGAGGCTTGTCCTTTGGGTGGAAGCTCTGCAAAGAAGAGGTGGTTTGCTGGAAATAAAGTAAGCAGATCCAAGAGGAAGGAAAAAAGATACCCTGTAAATGGATAGTAATTGTGATGTGCCATCTAACTAAGTAGATGTAAAATACAAAAAAATCATTATAGGCTTTTGATAATTATCTCAGCACTATTGAAATTTTGATCTCACAAGTGTTCAATGCAGAATATATGGTCCTTCTGCAAGTCTCTGCTTCCCTCTTTATACAGCCCTGAGCTTTTTTCTGGTGGGGTGTCCAGTGCTGCTTTGGCTGCTGCCCGTCAGTGAGGGAGTTAAGAGCAGCCGCTCCTCCGGGTGTTTAACAGAGGGGTTTCAAAACCCGGTGGGAGTCTAAATCCTAAAGCCTCCAGAAGACTGTTAAGTTCCATGTGATCCGAATTTAATCTCCCGACTCCTGCCCCCGGTGCAGAAGTCAGTGGGTGTTAGTGTTTGAAAGGGAGACGAGATAATCACTAAATCCCGCTGGTGCCATGTGGGAGTGTTGGGGACAGCCTCCCCGAGAGCCCGGTCATCTTTAGCAAGAGCTATTCATTAATTATTATTTTTTAATGGCTTGTCAGTAAAGGGGTGTGTTCTGAGCCGGTACCTGAGCTGTTTCCCCTGTGCTGCTGCAGAAACCTTTCCTAAATCAGGGGCTGCTGTGGCCAGTGATGGAGCATCCGTGCCCTGGGCCAGCACGTGGGCACGCAAACCCGGGCGGAAGGTTGCCCTTCCCTTTCCCTAAGAAAATAGTACATACTTCTAACACAGATGGGAGGGTGAGAGAAAGGGTGGAATATATACAGTGATTCAGACTGAAACCAGTCGATAGAGCTATTTAACAGATTCAAAGTGTAATGGGCTTGCAGTGTATGGATGCCAGTAGCCTGAACACCATCATTTCCTAACTTTTGGCTGCGTGCCTCGCAGTCTTCTTGTCCCGCTTGCTGATGTCCTGTTCTTTAGTCTCTTTAATCCCTCTCCAGTGGCTCCCTGAAGTTTCTGCTCTTAATTTTTTTTCTTGGTTTATTTCCTGGGTCTTGGAAATTTGGGAATTTATTTTTTTTGATCACTTAAGGAAAAAAGTTCTTTAAAATGAATGAAACTTCAGGTTGTTCTAAGCTGCATCTCTTGAGACTGGGTATTTGTGTTCCCTCCTGCTCCCTAAATAAACGCTGTTTCAGTAATAATCTCCTTTATCTTTTGCAAAAGGTTTGGCAGGAAGAATATCCTTTTTTTGACGATGGCCGTGCAGACGGGCTTCAGCTTCGTGCAGATCTTCTCTACCAGCTGGGAGATGTTCACAGTGCTCTTTCTCATAGTGGGGATGGGACAGATCTCTAACTACGTGGTGGCCTTCATACTGGGTATGAATATGTCTTCGTTAGGTTAAATGCTTCCTTAATGTACTGTTTTGTTGGGTTTTTTTTTTCCCCTCTGAACCCGCATCGTTTAATTAGACAGTGGTAAATCCTCACTGGTACAATTCTGAATTTAGGCCAGTATGATTGTTTTTGCTTTTTGGATACTTCAAGCCTATAGTTTCTGTAGGTTTAGAGGAAAAAAAGAGACAGGAAGACTGTAAATAAGCATGTGTTTCCCTCTTTGGAGAAGAAGCTCAAGGCAGTGTTTGGGATTTGTTACCAGCAGAAGCAGGTCTGAGACAGAGGAGGTGTTGGGGTTCCTCCCTGTCTCTCTGCCCCATTGCAGAGGGGTCGGTGTGTACCTGGGTGCAAAGCCTTGGACCAAACCCACCTTGCCAGGCACAGCAAACGCAGCGGGGACAGGAGCAGAGGAGCCGGGTGGGCATCAGAGCCCCACGACCCATAAAGTCACCAATCTCAGTGCCCAGGTTAGCGATAAAGTCCCAAATTTTAGAGACCAAGGTTCATTTTGTTTTCTATGGGGAGCATCCCTGAGTGGGGTTTCTCTTATTCAAGTGGCCACTCGAGCCCAGGTTTCTCCTCTCGTCCCAGCTTTCGGCATCTAAACCTGTGTTCCCTCAGACCCTGCTCCAGCACGCCCAGCCACCTGGGCCCTCCTGCCCTTGGCTCTGTTGCTGCCCACCTCCATGAGAATTTCAGTTTCCCCCTTAAACTGTTGGAGAAATACTGTAGAGATTTCTTTTTTTATTATTTTTTTTTTCCGACCACATCTTTTGAAATTTCTCTCTGCAGCATTTTTCCTTAGCTTTAGGCCTTGGTTGTTTTCAGCACTCAAAACTGTTGTGTTCCATTTCTGGGAGTGTAAAGCTGTCCATAGATTTGTGAAGGTGTGCTGGTAGCGTCCCACAACCGTTATTTTCCTGGCCAGCAGAATGAGGGAGGAGAGGCAGGAGAGAAGATAATTGTAGTTGAAACATGTCATCTTATATTGGCTTTGGATTGCCTCAAATTATAATGCAATGCTTAATAGGGATAAACCAATGTTTCCAGTATCAGACCTCTCCCGAGAGCCGCTCTCGAGAAAGATGATATAATTAATCCCCACACACCATTTCAATCCCTCAGAGTCCTTATTTGCAGCTTTCTCACTGTGACATTATTTAGTTACTTCAAGTTTCTAAAATGAAAATTCATGTAGCTATCAAATAGGATTTATTTTTTTAGTCTTGGGTATTTTTTCCATTTTCTCTGCAATATTAAATGTTGGAGTTCTTACCACTCTACACAACCCGAGACCTTTCTATTCGCTCAGTGTCGTTTGCTTTTTAATTGAGTCCGGATCAAACTGTGGGAGTTATTGCCCTTGAGGTGCCCCTGAGGGAGAGGAGAGCTCTGTAGACCCTGGGAGCTCAGCGAGAAGTGAGGTGGAGCTGAGGCTGTCTGTGGATTTTACTAAGCAACAGCAGGGTATTTTATTGGAAAAGACATTAGGTGCTCTTGAATGCTTCAGTCTCCATTTTTATTACTAGATATGAGGATGGTACCAAGCTGCACATAAGGGTTGTAGAATGCTTTATTGACTGCTGGAGCAGTAGGGTTATTAGAAGATGGCATCTTCCCTGGTTGTGTCCCACAGCCTGTGATGTGCCGGTCTGACATTCCAGCCTATATTCCAAAAAATAAACATGAAATTTGTTCCCACCTCACTGTAAATTCACATCCTTTTGTCCCAAAGCACCTGTGTCGGTCTGCCATCCACAGAGCTGCTCTCCTCCAGAAGAGCACCTTAAATCCTTGAATCCTCCAGAAGGTTTCACCTTAAATCCCAGTGGGTCAAGTGGGGGAGCAGGCTGTGTCCCAGCCAGGCGTGTTGGGAAGGCTCCCGAAAGTCTGCCGCCCATCCCTGCGCCTGCCCTTATCTGTCTTGGACAATGCATTAATCAAAGCACACAGAAGTGGCTCCCTCATCTGAAGGTCCCCGATAATCCCTGTCCGGGGAGGGTCCCTGTGCTGCTGCAGGTGGCTCCGTGTTTTGGAAATCAGGCGAATGGGGATAGCTGAAACCCTCTCTGCTCCGTCCTTCCCACGAGGAGGGGACATTATGAGCTGTTTAATGCAGCTGGAAGGTATGGGATTCGCTGCTGCAGGGAAGTACTGCAGTGTCAAGCAATATTTGGGATTTAAACATACCGGCCAAGCAATATTTGGGATTTAAACATACCTCCAAGTCACTGCCCGTTGGCTGAGATGGTTTAGGTTTAAGCTGGTTTAGCTGGTTTAAGGTACCTTCGTGCCTTCACACTCACATCCGCCTCTGGCCGTGGGTGGGAGATGGACTGGGAGCTCCATCAGCCAGCACTGGGAGTCCTTCATCCTGCTGTCCTTGGAGCAAACCAGAGAGGGTTCACCTTCTGCTCTGTGCTTCCCCGCTATAGCCTTCGTTTTTTGTTCCCTCTCATTTAAAGGCCCAGCAGAAGTGAACAAGGTGACTTCATTAAAAGGCCACTGTCAGCTGTTTCTCTTTTACTTTGCTAATTTTCGCAGTAGAGGAGAACTCACTGAGCCATGGGTCTCTGCTAGATCTGTGAGCAAATACTGATGGTACTAACAGAGGAAATGTGTAGATGTTGCCTTTACAACTACATTTAGCATTGAAAATGGTTTTGTATCGGACTGCCGGGGTACTGGAAGAGCCCAAATGGTGCTGGTCTCACGGGTGCTTCAGTGGCAGCTCCAGGGTTGATGCACAACAGAAATCTGGAGGAATCTCCTGCCAGATTCATATCACTGTGATGGTGATCATCTCGTGGACTGGTACTCCTTGGCAGCGTCCCTTTAAGTGTGATAAGAGAAACTGCTCTTTTCTAAGATTGTGAACTTATTTTGTTGTAAATGCAGTAAAGTATTTAGTCATGACTGAATAGAAAGAGTTAAAATGCTAATCCAACCTCCCTTGTTTTAAACAGGAACAGAAATTCTTGGCAAATCAGTTCGTATTATATTCTCTACGTTAGGAGTTTGCATATTTTTTGCAATTGGCTACATGTTGCTGCCACTGTTTGCTTACTTCATCAGAGACTGGCGGATGCTGCTGCTGGCGCTCACTGTCCCGGGGCTGTTCTGCGTCCCGCTCTGGTGGTGAGTGCCCCCCGCGCCGCGAGGCCACGCTCCCCACCTCCCCCTCCCACGCCAGAGGTCAAGGGGATCCCATTTCTCCTCTTTAAGGTTGTTTTTTTTTTTTTCCCATTTGCCGTGTGAGGAGGCTTTGCCTCGAGGCTGGAGTTGGGGGGATTTTTTCATGGAATCATTGAATATTTTGGGTTGGAAGGGACCTTAAAAACCATCCAGTGCTACCCCCTGCCCTGGGCAGGGACACTTCCCACCAGACCAGACCAGGCTGCTCAAAGCCCCATCCAACTTGGCCTTGAACCCCTCCAGGGAAGGGGAATCCATAACTTTGGGATGTTTTTGACAGCTTTAAGTCAAACTAACTACCTGCAGAGCCTCGCTGGTGCTGGCCCTGTCCTTGAAGACACTTTGTCACTGGTTTTCCAGAGGAGGTTGGGAATTCTGTGTATGACTCCTAACTCTGGACACTGTTAACCACATCTAGGTTTACCCCTGTAGTACTGCTGGGTGATTCGTTCTAACTTTTCTTCCCTCCTTTTTTCCTTAAGTGTTTTTTTTAAGGCGGATTCACTGCTGATTGGTACTATAATCTCAGGGGCAGGCTGAGCCCCTTCACTCAGCACGCAGCAGCTGGCAGTTGATGGCACGTGATGTCATTAAGCAGTTCACTGCACTAGATGTCGTTAAGTGGCGGTGTTTGCCAGCCCATGGGCTCTGCCTGCTGGGAGCCGTGTGTCCTCCCAGGCTTTGCTTTGGCTGCTGGAGCAGGACTTTGATTTGGGAGCTCCTTTGGCCCATGGTAACTCTGGCTAAGCCAAAAGTTGGCTCCTCCTCACCATGCTCCTCTCGGCCATCCCATGCTGTCTTCTTGGTGTCTGAATCCATGTTTTCTTTTGTCTTTCCATTCCATTCACTCCCCCCTGCTCTAGTGCACTGGTGGGGACATGGGTTCACCCCCACTTGTCCGTGGTTGCTCAGCCCTGGGGGAATGAAAAACAGTTTAGGAAAAACTCCCTGCTCTTCTCAGGTGGACAGAAGCAGTGAAGAAGAGTAGATATCCTTGTTCTGGTGCTGCCTTGGTCACCTGTTGTTTTCTGAAGAGACAGATGTTTATGAAATAGGAAGGGAATGGCAAGGTATCACTCGCGCTCTTAAAATAAGGATAATTTACAACAAAAAGAGTGCCTTCCTTTCTTCCTGTTACTGTGAAAGAGTTATACCTGTAAGTAAGAGATGAATGTCTGTTTAACAGTTAAGTGATTTAGACTCACTCTTCTATAGTCTAAAAGACCGCCTGCGGATCTCAGACTTGTCAGAAGTCTCTGTTGATGGTTTTGGTTTGTTTGGGGTTTTTTATCTTAGTCTTCAAATCAAACCAAACCTTCCAAATGGTTTTCAGCTCCGCCTCTGATATACTCTGACTTTAAAGATAGTCTGATTCTGTTTAAAGGTCAACTTGCTTATTTAACTCGACATGTTTCAAACTCCTTTAACACGGCAGCATTTCTCTCTGCGTCAAGCAGCTGCTCTTTGGGAAGGCTGGTTTTCATTGGAAGCCTCTCAGACATCTGCTATGGAACAGGCCCCATGAGGCATATGAAATTTGTCCCCAGGTCTTCAGAGCCTTGCTTTGAAATGTATTTGGTGGGAATTTCCATGCTTTTTAAGAGCATACATTGTAAAGCATGCTAAAAATGTCAATGGTTGACACTCCCAGTCTGGAGGCAGGTTGGTGTTAGCTGGCATTTGGGCATCTGGACCCACTGCTTCCATGGCCAATGTGACTTGCACATCTCACTGCTCTGTGCCATAGTTGCTCTTTTATTCATTCCTCTTCCAAATTCTCCGGAAGGTTCCCCGCATCATCTCTGCAGTCTTGTGTCCCTCAGCTTGCCCACAGTGAGGAGCAGTGGAGACAGCTCACCTTCCAGAAAGTCACGTCAGTGGTTGAACGATTTGATATAAATCATCTGATGGTTGAAACTGTCGACGTGGCTTTGGCTCAGTCCTTCAGGGAGTTCATCAGAAAAGGAGTGTCTGACCTTTTTTCCAAGGAGAGGAAAAAGTGCCTCCCCTAAATGGAGGAAGGCAGCATCTGTTAAGCTCAAAGGATTTAGTTAAGGAAAGGTGAGGTTTTCTGTCCTGTGTTTGATGTTAATTCACTCAACACGTGCCTGGAATTGATTAGAAAATGACATCCAACTCCACAAGGGGACACAGCCACTGTCCTCTGCCTGGGAGAGCCTTTCTCAGAGCTGTGGTAAAATTGTGAGGTTTGTATACAAGGTTCCTATGACACAAGAGACTTTAAACATACCCTGTGCATAGTTAAAGCGTTTCCACATTGTGTGCACTTTCCTCAGAATAGTTTTGCTCAACACGGGCTAAGCTGCCCCTGTCCTTGCTGTCTGTCTGGTGACATCAAGGTTTTTTCTGGTGAACATTAGTTATTCCTTAAAAATCAACCACCCAGGACAAGGGCCCAAGTGTGCACCTACTTCTGCATGAGAATAAACATGTCCCCTATATTTGAATTCTCTCAGTGATCCCAGTGGGATAAATCCATGAATTACATTGCCCACATGCTTCTGTGCTGACTGTCTCCTGCTGCAAGCAATCTGGGAGATGAGAGCGTAACTCATAAAAGCCATACATGTGTTTTTAATAACATTGTACTTTTGTGAAAACGTTGAGTCATTTCTTCTGAAACTTATTGCAGGATCATTCCTGAATCCCCTCGGTGGCTTATCTCTCAGGGAAGATATAAGGAGGCAGAAGCTATTATCCAAAAGGCTGCAAAAATGAATGGTGTTTCAGTCCCAGCCGAGCTTTTCAACAGCATGGAGGTACGTTTCCTACGTCCCGGTACTTCACCTCGCTGGCAGTTTGCCCCTTTGGCCAGTTGAGTTGGGAAATGCCAGCAGAGACAGGGTTTGTTCCAGCAGCTCTTAGGGGCTGTGACTGTCAGTGTGAGGTAAGTGCCGGGTTGGCGAGTTCAAAATAAGAAGCCAGAGGGAGTTTTTTATTTGTTTGGTTTTTTAACAGTAAAATTCTCTTCCTCAGCAGTGGTTGGTTGTGGTTTTCAGAGCAAGGGTGACCCAGATTGCTCCATCCTTCGGGCACTGAGAAGACCTGAGGAAGACGTGTTTGTCCCCATTTCAGCTTGGTGTGGTAGTAGTGATTTGCAGTTTAAGAGCAGCCCTTTGTGGGGGTCTGTGTAGGGGACCCTAAATCAGCACCTACGTGCTGGGGCTGTGTGGGGCCCGAGAGACCCTTCAGGTTGCACAAACAAGCCAAAGCACCCGAGTGCTACAAGGCCACTTGAAAACCACGACAGTAGTGAAGGCAGTGAAGAACATTAAGCTCTTCTTCAGGCCTGTTGGGGTTTTTTTCTTGTATTTCATGTTTATTGGTTAAAAGGAGGAAGTCTAGCACAAACCCAGCAGCCCAGCAAGCCGGGGAGCAGCAGGGCCGCAGTGGGGACGGCTGGTTCTTGTGCTCGTCTCTCCCTCTAGTGGCTCTGCCCTGGCCGGAGCTCCTGCTGAACAGGAACAGGCATTTTTTCTTGTGCAAAGAAACCAGCAACCGCAGTATCTGCAGGAGAGAGATGCTGGTGCTCCACCTCCTCTTGAATGCCATGCTCACGTTTTGGCTGAGCGGCTGAAGATCTCTTTTCCAAGTGAATGTTCTAGTGTAAATCGAGGTGAATGTTCCAGCTACAGGAAGCTTATCCTACAGAAACCATGGAAAAGCACTTTCCTGACTTCACAGGCAGAGTTCAAATGTCTTTCATACCGGAATGACTTTTTCAGGCTCCAGAGTTTGCTTTTCATCACTCCTGCATATTTTTGAGACCAAGTGGCATCTCAGCTGCCCTTTACTCCCTGGGAATCTTCTATGCCAAAGTGTCTACAAAAGCCTGAGGATGATGTTTGCACATTAAGTCCTCTGTTGGAAGTGTTTTTCAACTGTTGCTAGAAAGACATTCCTTGGAAAAGATCCTCTTTTTCTAGGAAAAGAGACCTCCTGGGTAGCCCCATAGGGAGGGCCAGGGTGGTTCACTCTTTGGGCTTTGGGGGAAGCACTGGTTTTGCCCCGGCGAGGGCTCTCCGTGCAGGCAGAAGGGCAACCTCATGCCACCCAGAAGATTCCTACTTCAAGTTCAAGGCGGACCCTCCGTCTCCGATCAGGGGTGGTGGACTCATCTGTGATGCGCCCTGGCCACCACGCCAAGCTCTGGCATGTGTCCCCCTCCCTGGCAGACAGCAAAACTGGGTGATTTTCTGCATTTATTTCACGTTGTCTGTGAAGGTTGCTGAGAAGAGAGTGGACAGTGCACGGAAAAACACCTTTGGTAATGAGGAAGTGCTGTGTTAGATCCTTAAGGAAGTGAAAATGCATCTTTCTTGTCAGCTGATACTCCTTTTTAATTAGTCAGCGCAGGGTCTTGGTGCTACCTTTTTTTTTTTTAACAAGAAACTGGAAACTGCTGCAGAGTGCAGCTGGGGGCAGAGACAAGCTCTACCTAAGGACTGCCCTCCCTGGTGCAGCACGGGCCCTTGGGCTGACTGGTTGTCCCCTGATACAGTGGTAACTTCATAACTGCCCAAACTCGTGGGTGTGCAGAGGTTGTTTTGCTCTTAGGTGTGTGGGAATTTTTTTGGTTTTGTTTTCCTTTTTCCTTCAGATGCAGGATTCGAAGCCTCAGCAGCAGCAGAAGGCTATCCTTCTGGACCTATTTCGAACCCGAAACATTGCAACTATTACTATTATGTCATTACTTTTGTGGTAAGGAAATGTGTAATCCTAAAGTACCCAGGCTATAGAACAATTCCTGATTTGAGGGCACGTGCCACAGGTTTAGATATAAGTCTCAGCCTCGGAGCCCATCTCCATACGGTCCTTGGCCGGTCCGTGGCCCTCGGTGTCCTCGCACCCGCACTGTATTAATACACAAGAGTACGGAGCCTCGACCCAGATGTAAAGTAGTTAGGAAACTATATGTAACAGCTTGTGTATTTTAAATTATGTTGCTTTTTGGGTTAGTGTGGTTTTGTGTTTGTTTTTTTTTTTAAAGAAACTCCCATCTCTGTAATCTCTATTTGAAGAGAAATGTCCTTGAAGCAGAGGGAACAATTCAATAAGATAACGAGAACCAGACCCGTGGCCAGCAGTGTTGTTCTGTTTCTGTGCAGTGCCCATCTCAGTGAGATCCTGGTCCCTGACTGGGCAGCCACGAGGAATGAGGACCCAATAATACCATATAGCCAAACCAGGACCCTTTTTTGTATATATTTCCCCCAGAAAGGAACTGGCTAGCACCCTTGGCATGCCAGAGTAAGGCACTCTTGAGCTTTGAAACCTGAACATCCAGCTCTCTCGTGAAGATTAAATAAGGTGTAACGGAACTGCTGAGGGTGGGAGACCCTGGCACTGGAGTTGGCTATGAGTAGGAACGTAGTTGGCATAGGAAGCTCTCAAGAGTTATTTTGTTGTGCCGTTAATGAGTCCATTGCAGTGAAAAGCCTTTGTGAACGACCTCCACAAAGCCTTTTACTCAGTCAAGTGTATGCAGGAAGGACAGAGAAATCAGAGGTCTCTTCAAGCTGCTGTGGATATGATCCCTGGAAGGGATGACAGAATTAGAAAGATGGGGTTGCCACTGAGAAGTTTTTTTTAAGCCACAATGTCTGTGGCAATGCGTTGCGACATCCTATTTTTGTAACAAAATCTGAGGCAGCACTGGAGGCATTCAGAGACTGGTGTTTCTGGAATCATTTGGTTTTGTTGCTTTTCTCAGGTTTTTTACGTCCGTTGGTTACTTCGGCCTGTCCCTCAGCACTCCAAACTGGCATGGAAATGCCTTCCTCAACTGTTTCCTCTCAGCTGTTATTGAAGTCCCAGCCTATGTGATTGCCTGGCTTCTCCTCCGCTCCCTCCCTCGGCGCTACTCCTTATCTGGCACCCTCTTCTTAGGGGGAGGTGTTGTCCTCTTCATTCAGCTGGTTCCTGCAGGTACAAAAATGCAATACATGACTTAAGGATATAAAATGTTAGAAATATTTCACAGTATAGTCTTAAAAGTTCCGCAAAATTATGGGAAACTATGCTCAAGTTCAGAATTTGAGGTCAAGTTTATGCTGACCACTTGCAGGCGTCATTTTTTTTTTATATGCATATATATATATGCTGAGTCACACACGGCTCTCATTTATTGTGTCAAATTACTGAGCTTTTTATAGTCCAGGGGAACCAGCTTGTAAAATGAGAGCCAAAAGTGTACTGTGAATTATCTGGAGGTGTGTGGAGGCTAAAAAGCCCTGCAAGTCTTCCAGATTTCACTGTGTGTAAATCTCGGCCGGATTTTGTGAAAAAGGGGTGGACTTAAGCTTGTGCTTTCTGCTGTGTGATATCCAGGATTGTGTTCCGTTCCAAGAACGCTGTTTTGCTGGGAGACAACCAAAATCTAAAAAGTACAAAATAACCTAAGCATTGATATTATTCTCAACAGGAAGTTTGGAGACAAATTATCAAGGGATGGGACTAATACATTGTATAATTAAAAAACAAAATACACGCAACGGCTAGGGAAAAACCAGTGATATGATCTTGGGATGTAAAAGAAATAGAAGTAATTAGCAGAGGGTGTTGTTTATTCACCTTGATTTTCTTTTTTCTCCAGATTTTAGCATCCTGTCGGTTTGCCTGGTGATGCTTGGGAAATTCGGCATCACGGCTGCCTTTTCAATGCTTTATGTCTACAATGTGGAGCTGTACCCAACGCTGGTGCGGAACATGGCCGTGGGAGCCACCTCCACGGCGTCCAGGCTGGGCAGCATCATTGCTCCTTACTTCGTGTACCTGGGTGAGACATCTCGCCTTCCTTGCCTCGTGCTACCCAACTGCCTGGAGAACTTATTGGAGCTTCTGTGTCGTGGGCTCAGCCTTATGTCCCATCACTTGCTGTCTCTTAAGTCCCTTCTCTCACTTTGGGTCTGAGTTCGCTGTCGTACACTGTAGAAATGAAGGGGAGCTTTTTGGGTTTGACAGAAGAATAAGGCACTTTTGTCCTTTATTGAGACTAGAAACTGTTCATATGGCACCGGAGTGGAGCAGAGCTAGTCCAAGAGAATGACAGTGTTCATAAACTGTGTGAGTGGAGCGGTTGGAATGATAAACTGGTCACATCTCGGCGATGGGTGTTATCCCTGGGACGCCAGTAACTTTCCCAGGAGAAGTGATCTTGCAATTAAGGACCTCTAGCAGTAGAAATTCACTGTGTTGTACTCTTCATGAGCATCCCGAAGTGGGTATCTCAGGAACCAGGCAGGAATCCAAACATCCCCTGAACCTTTCCAGAGAAATCCAAGGGAAAAAAAACCCCAACAAAACACAAGAGAGTGTTTAATTGTGACCTGTGTGAAGTGATTTATTTTTTTTTTTAGTTACTAAGACAGGCACCTCAGCACTCATTTTGCTATTTCTTATTGTTCATGCCTTGGTCTGTAAGTAAAATTCCTGATTTCCTCACAGGCATTTTTTTGACACTCATTACCATCACATTCTGAGTGCTGCATAAATATTAATTGATTAATCTTGTGGTTTTGGTGGTGTGGGGTTTTTTTTAAAGTACACAGAAATGATCCTCACATTGCAGACAGGAAAGGGTGACAGAGATTAGGGGATTAAGGCAGGAAGTATCTGTGACCACCAGCTGCTCAGTCTGGGGTGCTCAATCTCCTGTTTCTTTCGCTCACACACGATTGATTTCCTTCTCCCGTCGCTGGACCCGTCTCAGCTCTCCCCTGCACCCAACAAGTTTTGCTTCCTGCTGAGACCTTTGATAAGAATTGAGGATGGCTCTGGTGGAGCATCGCTGGTGTCCGGCTCAGGGGTTAATGCTGGTTCACCGTGCCAGGAAAGGGCAGAGGAGGCTACTAGCTGTAGGTCACCTCCGCGTTCCAGTGCGACACTAACACACTGTGCCAGAAATGATGAAAATACATTGTCTTTATTTCATACTTGTACAGTGCAAACGTAAAGTAAGAGGGACAGCAGGACTGTGATGCTCCTTAGGGTCTTCAGTCTCCATTCCAGCACGGGCTATAGAGATATAGACAGGACGAAGTTTTTACTGTTGGTTTTGTTTCTCCCAGGTTTCCATGGCTCAGCCTTTAAAAAAAAAACTCTTGTCCCAGTCATCAGAATCGTTTCCTAAACTTTAAGAGATTTTAGGAGAAACGCATCAGCTGCTGGTATTTGCTACAGCTAAATTAGGACCTTGCAGTTCATCCAGCTCATGAACACAGAGGAGATCAAATCACAAACTTTGGCTCTGTGTGAAATACCCAGGGGGGCTTCACTTTAATCCCAGTTTATTCCATACGTTATACAGCATGCTGCGCTCTCCCAACTAAAAAATAAAGCTGTTGAGTCCAATTTGGTACTTTGTCTACCTTAAATACTTTAAATCCTAGTTAATCCCTTTCCTGAAGGACCTTTTCATTGCTGTGCTATTGTGACTTGAAGATCCTGCTCAAACACTTGTGCGGTAGCTTCAGGCTGCTGGCAGGGGCCGCTGCCTTCCAGGCCAAAATAATATTCTGAGTAGAGCAAGGTCAGAGCCTCTCGTCTCTCACGGGAGGCCTGATGCTTTCTCCCCTTGCAATAAGGAAGGGGATTAATTAAGAATTCCCCCGTTAATGGCCTATTAGTCTGAAATTGGCCCATTCAGCTGCCATCAATCTCTCCCCTGCTTTTGCCCAAGCCCAGCAGGATGCACAACCTGAGGCAGCTGATGGGCTTGGTTGCTTATGAGCACTTTTATTCCCTCACATTGAATTATTTAAGGGAGGATTCGGTTCCTGATGACAGTGTAGTGTGGGAGACTCCAGCAGTGACCCCAGCAGAGCTGTTACCTTGAAAAAATATTGGCTATTCCAGTTGAAAAAAAAATACCCTCAGCACAAATGTGTGGGATGGTGTGAAACTCATGGTGGGTGTTGACCGTCCCAGAGCACGCGTTGTAGTTTTAAAACTGGAAAATCCCTTTGTTTGCTGGCAAATAACAGCCATAACTCAGTTTTGGTTTCACCTTTGATATTTAGGAAGATTTCAGCTAATTATTGCAAATTAATTCTGCATTACAGCAATGTCTAGAATATAAATTTTACCCATGGGTTTGTTGCTTGTGGCCATTGAGTGCTATTGTCATGTCCCCTGTTCTGCCAGGTGCCTACGACAGATTCCTGCCGTACATCCTGATGGGAAGCCTGACCGTGCTGATCGGGATCCTTACCCTCTTCCTCCCGGAGAGCTATGGCAGTCCCCTGCCCGAGAGCTTTGAGCAGATGCTGAAGGTGAAATGGTAAGGTGGCTTTCACTCATCCCAGGCTCCAAAAATAGTCCCTTTTCACAATCAGTAAACGTGTTTCATCAGATCCACTGCAAAACAGCGGTGCTTTCAAAGTCCTCTTTAGATACATGTTATTTTTTTCAGTTGTTAATTTGACAGACGTTACGCAGTTTCTGCGGAATCTCTGAACCTGAGGGCTGATGTGCTTGTAAGTGGGCACTCATGAGGCTGACCTTTGCATCACCTTGAGACCATTGCTTCATGCCTCCCAACACTTTCTATCCTTTTATACCATTGACTCTCCTCAAGTCTTCGTTTAAACTATTCATTTAGTAGGACAGCTTACATTTTCAGTGCAAGTTCATTAGGTACTACTCCAAATTAAACACAAGATGTCAGTATTCTGGCCTCTTTCATTTGGGAGGCCAGAGTCATGCCAGCACAGTTTTTCTCCTGGTTTATTTGGTTTAGCAGTGAGCAACGACAGCTCTCTTGCCCCCCCCCACTGCTGCTATTTAGGGTACCCCGAGCAAACGTCTCCACTGCAATCTCTGTGGGTACGTTCTGGTGCCGGTGCAGAGGAGATGGACGGTGCTTGTGAGTTACTATTGTGGGAGGAAAACTCTTGGGAGCAGCAGAGGGAAACGGAATTAGTCAAAGTGCAGCTGCACAGCTACCACCCGGCTTCCCGAGAATTTGTACTGGGACAGAACGTGCCCTTATAAGCAATAATATAAGCTGCCTGTATCTGATCCCTGGTCGGTATAAGGAGCTGTCATTATGCTTCCAGAATAAGAAGAATTCTCGGGTCAGGTTCCGTGAGAAGGGCGTGCTGCTCTTTATCACAATTAGGGGCTTCTCATGTGTCTGACCTATGGCTTTTCGACTTTGCAGCAGGCAAACTGTGGCTAAAAATCCTCGAGTCAAACCAGATTCCCTTCGCAGGCTTCTTGCATAAAGAGACTGAGTTACAGTCACTGAATTACGTTCAAGTCCCAAGTGTTCTTTGCTGCACTGCTTCTGCCTCCTGGAAAGGCAAACTTTACAGAGCACTTGCTTTTTTTTAATGTTTACATTAGTACTTATAGTATATTAGTAGTTAGTAACCTGCTTATTTTAGCAGTGCTGATTAGGAGGGGGAAATATCTGTTATCACCCTGCAAAATGTTCTCTAGCTTCTCAGTTTTTCACTTGTTTTCAGTTTCAGAAATGGGCAACAAACCACTGGCATTCGGAATTCAAAGGCGAATCCTAAAATTCTGGTAACACCCTTGTAAAGAAAGATGCACGCTCTCAGAGAGGCTGGAAGAAGAACAAGATCTTCTCAAAATGCATTTTCTGCCAAACGACCATATAGTTATTATCCCCTGTGCTACTGTACCCAAATATATACTTCACTGAACGGATGCTGATTACTCCTGTAGGACCCTTAGTTTGTAATTCAGTGTCCTGATACCTGGGGTTTGCCAGCAGATACAGGGACCTGCCTGTGCTAAAGTCGATTGATTCGAGGAGTGAGCTAGAAATGAGCCTTAGGAACAGCAATGACTCCAAGTTCTCAATGAAAGCTGCTTGAAGAAAAAAAAACAATACATAGAAAACATAATGCTGATGGTTTTTCTCACTGTGGGTTTTGACTGGATGGAGGGCAGCTGGGTATCTGCCTTTGAAAGTCTCAGCAGGCGCCCCTCAAGGGGAGAGCCTGGCCTCATGAATGGGCTTCGTGAACATTCGGGGGGTTTGGGGACGGGGGAAGCCTTTAATGCCAAACTGACTGATGCTGCTGACCTGATGGGCCGTGCCCCCTTTCAAAAGATACACGGGCTTTCGCAAGTCACTGACTCTATCCAAATGTGCCATGCAGTTTAAGCTTTTGGAATTTTTCATGGTATATTGGCATAAGCAGTTTTTTAGATTTTTAGGGTGTTTTTTCCAAAGCATTTATTTTCTTTTGACTATATATCACATTGTTTTGTACCTTCAGAGAAAGCTCGTTGTAGTTTCAAAAGCCTGTGCAAAACCCTTTGTACCATTTACAAACTGAAAGGGGATTTGATGAGCAAAAAGCTCATGTTCTGCACTGGAGATGTTCACTAGCAATCATTTAAAAAGCAAAAGGACTAACTTGGGACCACAGTTTTTTTCCCAAACCAAAAAAAAAAAACACCACCAAGGCCAGTGTTTTGTTTTTCAAATCCTACAGGTTATGTATGCATTTTTTTAAAAAGTTCAGGAAAGCTACGTTGGATGAAAACTCAGATGTAGAGCTTAGAGTTGTGCTACTACTGTTTTATGAACACTACGTAATTTGAAAAAAGTATAATACCTTTTATTTTTCTATTTATTGGTTGTACATGCACTTCTTGGACACGTAAAGTCTATCAGACCTGGTAGACTGATTTTTATCCTCTATGAATAAAAATTACCTTCTGTAAGGGCCAACAAAAGCAGGCTGGCTCATCTCTAATGTGAGGGTTCATGGCAAGTTGTCTTGTGCTGGCACTCGGCGCAGGAATGGGGCTCTCTCTGCAAGTTCAAGCACAAATATAAAGCTTTATAACATTTAAATCCAAGGAACTTGTGCAATTGTATCAAGCTGCTCTTTGGGATGCAGAAATACTCTTTCTTTTCATATATAATTTGCTGCAGTTATGCTTTTGCCATAAATGTAATGTGGCATGAGGCAACCATGATCCTGTGACCCCTGACCTTCTCATCCCTTCCCAAGCTGGAATTTCTCTACTTATTTAATCTTGTTTTTACTTATTACAAAGTTAACCTATAGAATAGCTGTTTAGACATAACTCAATTTCTCAACAAAGCCTTTGTATCAGCGTAGGACATGTTTGAGAACTTGGTTAAATATAGGTGGCCATATTTTTATGAAGATTTTTATATTAAGTCGATACTTATTTTATGTGATCATAGGCTTGGGTATTTCTAAAAGGTAAATATTTTTGTACTCCTGAACTTTGTAGTATCTTAAAACCTAGGTTTCCTTTTTTATATAGGAAAAAGGGTTGGGTTTTTTTTTAAATACCTTGTTTTAATCAGTGTCATTTTTCTTGCTTATACCATTAATCTCATGCTAGTGTCACATTTTAGTATTTTTAGTGGCAGATTTAAAAAAAAAAAGCAATCTTTCACAAGAGTGAAACACCTTTCTGACAAGTACGTGATGTTGTTATAAGGCCTTACGGCATCTAGGCATAATAAAAAAAAAGAAAAAGAGGTTGCTTCAGCTGGTGAAGCATTTGCAGGGTGAATTTCTGTCCTCTGCCAGTATCTTTCCCAGTCTCAAAGAGGGATTTCTGAGGAAACCCAAAGAACAACAATCTGCGGAAGAATCAAACAGGGATGAAGCTGGGGGGCAGGAGTGCCCATTTCTGGCGAGTTAACTGGCTTTTTTAATTGTAAAGCTGAAGAAAACAGCTATTGGTGAAAATTAAGTGTATTGCTAGTGAGTTATCTGAGCCTCTCACTGCCACCTTCAGTGAGTTTTCTGTGTCAGATGCTCGGTGGGGCTCAGGATGGGACCCAGGTGCTCACCTGGAGCTGGGGGTGCCTGTAGGCTCTGTCCTGAGGACGGGATCGCTCCCACTGACTGCAGGGGACGTGTCACCAGGCCTCGGCTGTCACCTCTGTCACGTTCACTTGGGTCTCTGTGTGCAACCTTTGGTCCTCAGCTGGGTTATGGGATCTGCTAAAGCACACGAGAAACTCTAGTAATTGTCACTCGTTAACTTCTGTCTTCATTGTAATAAAGCCGTGCGCTGGCGTTGTATAACCTGGTCTCTGTGTGGATTGTAATTGAAGAATAAAGTCTCCTAACTTTAATGCTGTGTGCAAAGAAGTAATTTAAAATGCATTTTGCATGGATGAAGTATGAAAACAAACCCCTAAAATAAGCTCTTCCAAAAATCAGCTCTTCCAGGAAGGCTGTTACAATAGTAGTTTTCCTGCTTTCAGATGGTTCAGTCCTGAGCCTGGGATCCTACAAAGCCCCTGACCAGGCTCAAGGATGATTTTGAGGTTAAACTTCTATTTTTTCCATTTCATTTCCCACCTTTGAGATTTTTCACAGCTGTGCAGTTCCAACATGGAACGAAAGCTCTTTTTAAATACAAGCATTCAAAAATGCTGTAAAGGGTATACATTTGGCTTTTAGCAATTAGAGGTGAAGGCAGTATCAGACACAAAAAAGCCAGCTGGAAACGTGAATTAGCCTTATGGGCCCCGGGGGGGGGGGAGCTGGAACGTGGCCTCAGGGCAAGGTGGTGACAGAATGAGAGCCTGGCAGGGGTTGGAAGGGACCCTCATGGATCATCCAGTGCAGCCCCTGCCCGAGCAGGTCCACCCAGAGCAGGTTGGACAGGAA
>JAHREE010150273.1:0-27674 GCA_033628505.1 Tringa tobata | reverse complement strand
GTGAGGGTGGTGAGAGCCTGGCCCAGGTTGGCCAGAGAAGCTGTGGCTGCCCCATCCCTGGAGGGGTTCAAGGCCAGGTTGGAGGGGGCCTGGAGCCACCTGGTGTGGTGGGAGGTGTCCCTGCCCAGGGCAGGGGGTGGCCCTGGGGGGGCTTTGAGGTCCCTTCCAACCCAAACCATCCTACGATTCCATGATTCTAAGTTTGGGGTTATTGCAGCTTTCCCATGTCTTACACCTCCTGCCTGGGCATCACCCTGCTGTTAAATCTGCCACGCTAAATTTATTTTGAGACCTTTTGTTCTATTTCAGTTGCAAAAGTAATCTCCGAACATAGTGCCTGAGCTAGCGCAGCACGCGTACAGAACTGCTTAATGGGTTTCGTCTGGTATCAGTACAAGTGTCTTGAAGGAAGGGTCAGCCAGGGACAGTGGGTTCAACTCGCCTGGTGGTTCAGAGATGTTTCTTTGAACTCGGGAGATCGAAAGGATTTGTTTTTTCTTTCTCTTATTTAAAAAAAAAAAAAGGCTAGTGAAGTCACCCTGAGTTGTGCAAGGTGCAGCCGTCAGGGAGCCCTGGTTTGATGCTGTGTCCAAAGGGACCCTGAACTTTGCTGTGTCCCCACGATGCCTCTGCTTTGGTCATGACCACTGCTTTGGTCTCCCCTTTCACCTGCTGGGGCAGGTCAGGTTCTCCTCTGCTCAAATCCACCCCTCAAGTCAAGTCTGCGGTCAGGGCAACCAAAGAAAGGTGGAGCTGTGCTGATTGTCCCTCTTGTTTCAGGTGGTAACTGTGCAGACTCACAGGTGCTGTATTTTGAGGAATGCTTGAATTTCAAAGCCCGTATAAGTTTTTTCAGCATGCTTACAAACCATTTCTACAGTCCCATTGCATGATTGTGCCCATGGACAGGTTTTACAGAGGTAGAACTTATATTTGGCTTTATTCCTTGTTTTGCAAAACAGGTTGTGATGGGTGTTTGGATAGTGATGGGTGTGAGTACTTCATGACCTAAGCTGATCTGAGCACAGAAGTCTTCCTCGGGAGGACTGGGGTGAGGAAGGGAGCGCGGGAGGGGACGCAGGCCAGCACGGGGAGGCATGGAAATGGTGACACTGGCCGTGTTGGAAACTTCCTTTGAACAGGCAGAGCAGCAGGGCCGTGAGTGATTCTGACAAGTGGCACAAGGCATTGCCTCACCTACTTCTGAAGAGCTGCCGGCTTCCTGGAGAGGAAAGCTGCTCTGAATTTCCAGCCCCCAGTCGTTGCTGAAATGTGCTGTTGTGAAAGGCTGAGCCGCTCTCAGGGCAGCGTAAGGCCATTGGCATCTTCTCGGGTGAACGTACGGGTTTTGTTCCCGGTCCCCTAATATAATGGTCAACCTGGCTTAGACATGGTTTCGGCCAATACTTTGTCTCTGGAGCTTTTTCACCGACATTTGTCTCGGTGCAAATTAAAATGCCTTGAGCTACCAGAGTATCATCGAGGAGATTTATTATCTTTAAGAACCAGGAGCTGTTAATGTTTTGCTGGGACTCAGCAGCAGCTCTGGCCTGTTGTCTGTATGGTTTGGCAGATGTTTTGTGTCTGTGGGAGGTAATGTTTGTATCATCATGCACCGAGGCAGTATTTTAATTTTTTTTTTCTCCTTTAATATTAATGTTTCTGAGTCAGTTTTGCAAGAGCCTGTGGCCTTTCACATACTTGCAGGTTTTCAGTGTTAAACTGGTTTAATTTCTTGGCTTGGTGCTGCTGCTTTTATGATTCACTAATCTTGTGTTTGGTTGCATATCTCTAACTTGTTGAATAGTCATGAGGACCTTTGTCCCAGATTTCCATAGCCAGCACTGGGAGGGGGAAGGGGGGATTCTTTATTCCTTTTTTTTTTTTTTTTTTTTTTTAAAGAAAGCTTTTTGCTGAATCTCTCATGAGTCTAGAGAAAGTCCTTGGTTCTGCTTTTCAGGGGAGACTTAAAACATTCAGTTCCCTCTCATTTGAAGAGAGACTTCCTTTTCTCACACAGACTAACAACAGACGGTTGTTATTAGCCAGTCTGCAGTATTTAACCAGCTCCCCTGTGACAAAATCCCTTTCTGGCTTTTACTTTTTTGAAATGCCGTAGCTCAGGAAATAAGAAAAGCTTTGCTTTGGCTCAAGAAGCCATCTGTGTCATTCCTTTCCTCCGTAAGTCCCATAAAAAAAAGAATGTAGGAGCAATAAAAGTTGATGTGTGGTAGTAAAAGGAATAAAACCAGAGGTAATGAAGGGAAAAGGCTAACTTCTGCCAGTCATATCTGTTATGGGGCTATACTGAATAACTGGGAATAGAATTGAGCAGTGGAGTTATTAAGAGCATGAAATGCAATATAATGAGTAGATGTTAGATGATACAGCATTTAAAACTTTTTAGTCCATAGGGGAGTAATTCTTACGTACTGAAACATATGTAAACACTGAATTTCGTATTCGCATGTTCATCCTCAACTTGTAAAAATGTGTTGCATTGTTCATCCATTTGACATCAGTTCAGTGCAGGTGGTGTGCTCCAGAGCTGGGTGTTTTATGCCTGTTGTGCTCTTAACAACCTTCAGGGACTGTTTGGCTTTCGTGGAGGAAGGATGCACGTGGTGGGAATCGCAGAGTGTGCTGAGACTTGGCACAGGGCTGGGGCTCTGTCCGGTACCATGTGCAGGGAGAGAGAGTCCTGGGCCAATGTTAGTGCCCTGAGGCTTCCATTCCCTTTACACCAGGGATTCAGGTGCCCAGCTGTGCTCTCAGACCCCTGTTCCTGAGGGGAGGTTTAGGATGGATATTAGGAAACATTTCTTCACCGAAAGGGTTATCAAGCATTGGAACAGGCTGCCCAGGAAAGTGGTGGAATCACCATCCTTGGTGGTATTTAAAAAATGGGTAGATGTGGTGGTTTTGTCAGTGTTGGGTTGATGGTTGGACTCAATGACCTTATAGGTCTTTTCCAACCCAGACAATTCTATGATTCTATCAGTGGGTTATGCCAGACCTTTAGGAAACAAGTGGAGACTGCAGTGGTGACATCTGAAATGACCCAAATGAGCATTGTCATTTCCACAGGCTTTTTTCTAAGAGCAGAGCCAGCAGCTGCAGTGCAAATCAAGTCCTTGTCATCCACGTCCAGCTCTCGATCTCTTTGTTCGTGTCAGTGCAGTGGCCTCACAGACGAGAAGTCACCTCCATTATTTTTCATCCTTTAAAATCAGTGCATCCTCTTTCTTGCTGTAGGTCACCCTCTGCTTATTTTTCTGGCTGAAGTTCATATTGACAACTTCTCAGCCCCAGGAGCTGAAAAGGAAGCTATGGAAAGACCTTCAGTTGATCTGAAGATCCAAAATCTTAGTATTAATAGTCTTGTCCAAAGAAGGGAAAAAAGCCTAGTTTTCATTTAATAAGTATGAATGGCTGACAGATATACAAAAGTACTTCTGAAATGCTGAGGGTTTCAAGGTGTGATTTAAGAAGCACATAATGCTCTTCAGAATTATACCAAGTATAATCAACCAAGAGTCTTCAGACTCTTCAGAATTATACCAAGTACAGATATTTCTGACCTAGCAACATAAAATAGGTTTATTATTATTAAAGAATGATAGGCCTGCAGTTAATATTGTCAAAATGGAAACAATGCTCTTTTAGAGGTATGGTGGGCAATTAGGGTAATGATCCCATTAACCTGTCTTTTAGGTTAAAACTCAGCTCATGTTTCTCAGTTTCTGACGTCAGTGCCCTGTCTCCTTTTTCTCCAGCCGTCTCAAAGGTGTGATGTGTGGGGGAGAGTTAAGTCTCCGCAATGGAATTATTAAATATTTGGCACTTCCCTTCCTGTTCTGTGCAAGTTTTACCTCTGTAAGCATTTAAAACAACTACAAGGGGAGAAATTGAGCAGAATGTATATTTTGTAGCTACAGACTTTATGTTTAGATAATAAGCTTTAATGTAACATCTAGAGCTTCTAAATATTTGGAATATACAAATGTGGAAGGGGTGTTTACTAACACTCATAGCTCTCAAGTAAGCAGAGAATATCTATTTGGGTATAAACAAGACCAGATTCTGAATGTAAGGTTGTAAGTACTCAGCTGAGAGACCGTGAGATCTTTTGAAGAACCTGCCTCCTCTTGCAGAGAGAAGCAAGTGACAGGAGAAAATAAAGTGTGTTGGATTAGCTTCAAAAATTCTTGCGAACACGTTGATTTTAAAAAGAAAATATTATCACGTGGGACTATCCCACTTCATTTTTCAGTTGTGGGTATTTTTCTTAGCCAGAGAAGAAAGCAGTTTCTTTAAAAAAATGAGATAAGAGGAGTGGGAGGGCACGATATATTATAGCTGTAAAAATTCCTTTTCCTGTAAGGCTCTTCGTTGTATCACAGGGGTGTAACTGGGTAAGGCTCTGGAAGTGTTTAGCATTTGGTGTAGTTGATGGTTGCTTCGGGTTCTAGTAATGGCATTAGGGAAGCACGAGTGCTCCTGCGGTGGAACGGTTCTCTGTGACATCCTTTTCTCAAGTGAGGTCCGAAATTACATTGTTGGTGGGGCCTTGCAACTACCCCTGTAACTTTCCAAACATATTTGGTGTTGGATATATTTGTTTGCTCTGATGTTGTATCGCAACAACTGTTGAGGTGTTGAAGAGCTCCCCTATAATTTGATTTGCAATTTCCGTGTTGTGGTGCATTAAAAATACTGACCAAACGTTATGCTCAAATAAGATAGGTGTCTCGTTATTAGCAGCTAGAATTTTGTTATCCCCAGTTATACCATGCTGGAAGTGAAGCGGGATGAGGTGTCTGGATGAGAGCCACTGCAGGATTTACGGTTAATAATTCATGAAGCGCCAGCTCTCCTTTCGAGGTGTTCTGTGAGGGCAGTGGATGCAGAGCCTCGACGTGGAAATTAGACTTTAAACCTTAAGGTTTTGAAGCACCTGGAGAGCTTAGAGGAACGATGTTTTTCACGTGGGGTATGGCAATATCTTCAGCTGGGCTCGTGGCACCCCCTCTGCCTAAACTTCCCTTGCCGTTTCAGTTTGATACCGTGATTTTATGCTTTGAACTTTCTTCCGTGCTTTGCAGTTTAAAGAATTCATGTGTTTCATCTTGGGTCTGAATTTCATTGTGATTGTGGTTTGTGTGAAAATTGTGCGCTAGTTTCCATTTCGGATAGAGGTGTTATATTAAAAGTTCAGTTTAATATTGGGAAGCTGTAAGACAGAGTGCAGGAATTACCAGTCTGTCCAGCCTGACACTCGCCCTGACACTGAGCAGGTACTTCTCCCTGTGCTGCTTAGTGTAACTCTAGCTAAACCTGCAGTGATGCTTCTTTTCGGGTTGTGTTGCGATAAAAGGCTGGAAGTTAATAAAATGTGATTGGGGAGGAAGGAGCTCTGAGGGAGTAGTTGAGGTTTTTTGTTCTTCTCGGTTTTGTATCTGGGTTTGCCTTATAGTAGCAAGAGGTTTGGGGTTGTGGTTCCAGGTACCTGACTTACAGGTATCTCTTACAGGGCAGAATCACAGAATGCTGTGGGGTTGGAAGGGACCTCTGGAGATCATCTAGTCCAGCCCCCTGCCAGAGCAGGTCCACCCAGAGCAGGTCCCACAGGAACGTCTCCAGGCGGGTTTGAATGTCTCCAGAGAAGGAGACTCCACCACCTCTCTGGGCAGCCTCTTCCAGGGCTCTGCTACCCTCAAAGTGAAGAAGTTGCTCCTCATGTTTAGATGGAACTTTTTATGCTCAAGTTTGTGCCCATTTCCTTCTTGTCCTGTCCCTGGGCACCACTGAAAAAAGACTGACCCCATCCTCCTGACACCCACAGTGCTCCCGATGGGGCCTCACCAGGTCAGAGTAGAGGGGAAGAGATTAAGCAGAACTTGGAAAGTGCTCTCCTAAAGAGATGCTTGAGTGATGACTGCAAAAACCTAGGACTGTTTCTTGCTCTGGCCCGAAAGCCGTGCCTAAGAAGCAACTGTTTCAGTCCCTTTCCCTTGTGGTGCCCTTCTGTCTTCTTGCTCAAGCTGTCCACATCTTCTGGCCATCTTCATAGCCTGTCCTTTTCTCCCCATCCCCTCTTCCCACCTGTCCTCACCAGCAGCTGGTATCAGCCAGGAATTCTTCATGGAAGTGTGGATCTCATCTTGGCTCTGACACACAAGCAGTTATTGCTGTTAGGTGTGAGGCTGGTGATGAGGACATCACCTTGACCTGATGAACCATTCAGGAAGTAGCTACAGCCCAAAGTGTCTGCAAGCTTCTTGAGTAAGGAGGTAAACTGCAACAGAAGGATGTCTTCTTGTAAAGCTGTAAAAAAAAAAACAGCAAGAATGCTCTGTGCTGTGCTTCGAGTGTTGGGTACTGGTGTTTAGGAGCTCGATGCTTCACAACATCAGCAACTGCTGTGGGAAACAAAGTTGGAAGGTTTTTCTCCTGTTTGGAGCTTAAATCAATACCTTGCTGAGGTTAATCTTATCTCACTCACTGGGCCAAAGGCCACCGGAGCTGGCAGGCGAACTCAAAGGATACCAAGAAGTGAAAATAGCACATGATTTTAGAGCACTGGGTCAGGGCATGCCGTGTCCAAACAGCACTGCCAGCAGCAGGATTCAATCAGTAACCACTCCTGGCACTTTGCAGTGC
The DNA here is from genome assembly GCA_033628505.1 of Tringa tobata. Classification (NCBI taxonomy): domain Eukaryota; kingdom Metazoa; phylum Chordata; class Aves; order Charadriiformes; family Scolopacidae; genus Tringa; species Tringa tobata. Next base: position 21,011 of record JAHREE010150273.1, on the reverse strand, counting down.
TGGGCTTCCAACGGTGACGCTTCGGTGACTTCTTCTTGGGCAACGTACAGTTGAGGGGGGGAGCATGGTTGCAGAATGGTTCTGGAAGAGCGATGGCACCATCACTCACAAGCACTGTAGCAGACCAGGTTGGTGAGTCATTAAAAAGTTGACGACTTAAGCATTCATTTACTGAGGCAAGGAGTAAGCGACCTGAAAGTCCCTTTGTTCTGATTGTCATCCATCTGTGGAGCCTGTAAATAACTGGTATTGCACAACCAAGGTAGTTTTCCCTTGGAAATTTGATATTGAAGTTCACTTTGGTGCCTGGTTCAAGTGATTTTTCAGCATAACAGCTCCTAATGTTGCTTTATTAAAAAGTGAACAGACAAACAAGCTGGTGATCATTGCTATGTTTTAAGGACAGATATTTTTCCACCTGCCAACGCAAGATGCTTTTGGCAGAACAGCACAAAACATGTTAATGCCACAAACTTTTCCAAGTAATGGCTGTACCTCAGCGGTTGGAAGAAAATGTTTGTTTCTGGGCACAATGAGCCAATGTTTGGAAATCCACGTGTTGCACAGCCTTGTGCCAAAGTACAGCGTGGGGCTGAGAGGGGACAGTTAATTGGCTAACGAGGTGATCGGCTGGAAAACAAGGGACTATGAATCACCGAGCTGGATGTTTGGTTAGTTAGATTTTTAGTTCTGTTATTGAAAATGCCTGGCACAGGTACTTGGTACAAAGATGATTCTTTGTGAGTGGGCAAGTCTTTATTAATGCGGGATTTGTACTGGGAGTGGTATTTGTTTTCCTGATGTCATCATATGAAGCATATGATAAGCACTCAAACCCTTGGCCTATATGAATTGGATAACCATCATTTGCTGCATATTTCCAAGGTGACAGGTTTTGCAGCAGATTTCCTTAATCTATAATGAAGTACAGCTCCTGTTGAATAAGTATAAATTGAATTATAAATGTTAATTGCAGTTCTTAATCCAAATGATATTGATGACTGTGATAACTTAAATCCTTTACAGGAGTGCTATAAACTTGTTAGCACATTAGAAAGCCACGATTCTGAAACCTGCATCCATAATGATGCATAATTCATGGCATAGGTAGGATTTATTGGTGGTATGAGGCTGGAGAGGTTTGGGGAATAAGTGCAAGAATAACACTGAGGATATGAAATCTGATACAAGGGGAGGTGCTTCAGACACAAATTAAGGGTTAACAAGGAGAGGTTAAGAAATGACTTGAATACAGTTAGAAATTGGAAAAAGGTGTGTTTTGTTCGCTCCGTGACCTTCAAAAAATAATAATGGTGAGATGAATTCCTAAGACAGTCTAAGGGCTGGCAGCTAAAGTTATACAAACACCGGTGAGAGCGTAGCCTAGATGAATAAGCATCATTCACCTCCAGAAAAACTTCCAGTTCTAGCTCAAAACTGGATGCTCTTCCATCAGACAAGTGGGGCTTCAGTTGGGTTTTGCCACAGGGACCTGGCAGTGGAAGCCCCTCGCCGGTGTTGTTCGTTCAGTGCAGGGTTTTTAGTGATCCCCGACCTTGAAACACACACTGGGGTGTAGTTGTAGCCTGAACTGTTAATAAACTGGGGGCTGTGAGACTCCTGGAGTTAAAGGCTTAATTTTAACTTAAGGGGGCAGCGATGGCAGACAAAGCCAAATGCTGGTGTCCCCACATGTGAGATCATGGATGGGGCTGGATGGTGGAGCTAAAAGTTTCCATCCCTAAAACATCAGGAGGGGCCCTGTGGGAGGTGTTTGAATAGCTAACCTCAGGAGGTTTTGGCCTCACATCAGAAGAACTGGTTGCCTCCAAATTCCTCTCCTGTGGGGCTGCAGCACCTCCTGCCCTCCACCAGCAGGCTGCGGGTGAGCCTGGCAGGATGGGCTGGGGTTTGTCCTTTCTTCTAATGTTTATGTACTTTTTTCCCCTCAGATAACCAAAATAAAATTAAGACTCTTTCAGTAATAGCTGTTGGTATAGATACAAAAATAACACGAGTGCCCTTTAAAAAACATCAGAGCGAAGTGGGTAGGAGATTGGGAACTGGTGCGGTCTTCATTTACTAAATATCTTGTTCTTCTTTTTTGTTTTCCTTTTGGAAATCTTGGTTTGTTTGGTGTGTATTTCACTTTGTATTCCAAAGATGATAATTGATGTTAGGTGGGCTCCCAGCGAGCAGTCTCCAGTCTCTCAAAATCATATTAAAATGTAATAAAGGAGGAGGTTAGGTTTTTTTTCTATATTCTTGCTTCAATTTCTTTTAAATTAGAAATGTGAATTTTTAATGGCAAACTTACCCATATGCAGGGAAATCCAGATTGGGGTCTATTCTCACTCCTTCCAAACCCAGCAGAACTGCAGCAGTTTGAAGGGCTGCAGAGCCTTCCAAAAGGAGCTGAACCAAGTGTGTTATGAAATTGTTAGTTACCCTCACTCATCTATATGTGTAGGGGAAACACCTCAGCCATCGACGCTGTAAAGAGGGGGTGCACTTTCATCTGGGCTCAGCCAAGGCGTTCAGGAGGAGGGAGGGGAAATCCTGTTTATCAGAAAGGCTTTCATCTTCTCTCTCCCCACAGTGGAACCTCGTCTGTGACAACGACTGGAAGGGACCCCTCAGCACCTCCCTGTTCTTCGTGGGCGTCCTGCTTGGATCTTTCATCTCGGGACAGCTGTCAGACAAGTAAAGTATATACCTCAGAGCTGCTGGCTCCTTGTTTGATGCTGTTCTGTAAGGAATTCTTGTATATATTGCAATTCTTGCTCTAAGAGTCTTTCTGCAACTAATAACATGTCTTTGTTCTGTCACTGTCTAATCTGAACGCGCACAGTGTGTAGAAGAAACGTCCTGCAATAGAACAGAATGTTACAAAGATTGTTAGTGAGTGTTGCCTTTATCTGTTTATTTTTTCAGTGAAATCTCTTCTGGAGCAAACTGTTTTTATGCCAGAAAACAGGTGTAGGAGATAAGTTTCATGTGGAAAAATCAGAACAATTACATTCTCTTCTAATTACTTTGGCGTGTGTTCAAAGAGTGCCCTGAGGCTTGTTTTCCTTTTTTTGAGGTCAAATTAAAAAATTCTCTTTTTATAAACACCCATAGCTTCTTTTCCTCATCATCAAATTCAACATCTAGGCCCAATGACCTGTGTTTGTGGCAGCTGCAAAGCATGAATGCTGTTCAGCTGTACTTCAGAGAAGCAAGGCTTTCTTCTTTGGGGACTTTTTTTTCTGTATTTCTCATCCCAGAGTACACTGGCTTTCTTTTTTTATCAGTACAAACATGAAAAAATGGAAGACACCATCATTTTTTGTGATGCTGACAGGTTGTTGGATTGGGGGGGTTGTTTTGTTTTGTTTTGTTTTTTTCTTTTAAAGCTCAGTTTTTGTGATTATCTCCCCGAGATTTGCTGTGCTGTGATTCCCAGAGAACAATATGTGGTCCCCTAATTTGCTGATTCACTTGCAGACTTTATATTTCTTTGAAACGTAAGCCTTGTGGCATCCATTCAGGTCCTTTGGATGGTTTCCTGCTCACTAGTTTGGACCAATCTTGAGCTTGGAGACAGTGATCCTTGAAGATCAGCCAGTTCCCCTGGACTTCTCTCCAGAGCCCTGTGCCATGGGATTTTTCCAAGCAGATCCCTGATCAGGCCAGTGTTCGTTCTCCCCATGATCCTGCCTTTTCTGCCTTGTTCTTCTTCTTGGCTGCTGCTGACCTTTCCATCCCCAAATACTTCGTCCTTGTGTGCCACCATGGGGTCCAGCGGTGTCTCCCCTTGTCATCTCCTCACACATCTGTGTTAGGAGGTTGTTATTGATGAACTTCAGAAAATGCTGAGGTCTTGTCGCTCCGGCAGGTATTGGAGAGGTTGAAGTCCCCCACAATCTCCAATGCCTTTGAACATGCCATGAATGTGCCTTCTTCCTCTGGTTGTCTGAAGAAGGCCTCCTTTACTTCTTTCTGATCAGGGGGTCTGCAGCACCCACAGTGGTGCCAGAATTGGTCTCCTTGCCAGTCCTGACCCATAAGTTTTCAGCTGGCTCATCGTCCGTCCCCAGGCAGATCTCCATGCCTTCCAGCTGCTCTCTCACAGGAGGGTGATGTCCCGTGTTTGCTGCAGAGAGTCTCCCAACACTTCAGCCTGGTGCTGCTACGGGGCACGGGTGCTTCATTCAAGAGCTCCCACCTCCTCATCTGCTATGAGGACACTGAGCATCTTCCATGGTGTCTAACCAAGTGAAGCTGTTCTCCTGGTGCCAGAAGCCACGACTTTCCCATCTTCACCATCACGGGAGTTTCCTCCTGCATCTCCTTGTTGACATGGTCATCCAGACCCTCCCAGTTGAGGAGGCCATCAGCACAGCTCAGCCAGTTCCTCTGGTAGCCACTTACTTGCAGCTAGCTCATGGTCAAGGGACCATCCAGCAGCCCCAGAAGGACACTGCTCCAGCAAGGCCACGTGTGGTGCTTTACTGCTGCCATCTGGTACAGAAAGTCCTGCACCAAGCCTGAGCCAGGCACGACAGTAAGATTGACAAAGTATTTCACTGGTTCAAGTTCTGTTCTTAATGTGTTGTGATCCACCTGAGGCTTGTGCCACCCAACTGTAGACCTCCTGCTCAAGCCTAACTTGGGAGTGGGGTTGTGACAACCTGCGCTCAGCAGATGTCCTGTCACGGGCAACAAAGTCTACCTGTGGTGTGGGACTGCCCCGGCCGGGACATCGGTGCTGGCTCCTGGAGCAGCTTGATGAGTTGGAATTAGTTTAATTTATTTTCTTTTTTTTTCTTTAATACTTCATCACTAGAATTTCTAGAATCCCTTAAATTCATTCTTTTTCTAACCAAGTAGAATGAAGATTGCAGCGTGGGATCACTTACTGATAATAGCATCTTATGAACCTGAGTTTTACCTCTCTTTCAGAAGTTTTCTTTCTTTTTCTGCTTTTTAACATATCTCTGTCATGAGCTGTGAGCTCCTTAGAGGGGAAGAAGCATCTCATACTCTTGCATTTTGAATAATTTGCTCCTGATGATTTGTCTCCCTGCTCATCCTATCAGTAAGGAAGGAATAGTGTGCCAGCAACTCCAGCAGCTGGCTGGAGCAGCAACTTAACCAGCAGCACTTGGAATATTATTTTCCCTTGGTCAGTGGGTTTTTTTAATGTATTTAGAATAGTTGTGCCTGTGTTATGTTTCCTGAATCTCTGCTTTTTGCAGATGTCTTGTATCTCCCTAAGTATGCATATGCGTAATCTTACTTTCCTCTTTCTGAAGATTTCGTTCATGCTGTTGTGTAATCCTTTTTTTTTTTTTTTTTTTTTCTTTCCTTCCTTTTTTAATCTGTCCACGGAAGGTTTGGCAGGAAGAATGTGCTGTTTGCGACTCTGGCGATGCAGACCGGCTTCAGCTTCATACAGGTCTTCTCCACCAGCTGGGAGATGTTTTCGGTGTTCTTTGTGCTGGTGGGCATGGGACAGATCTCCAACTACGTGGCAGCGTTTGTTCTCGGTACGAAAGTCCTGCTGGGCACAGCGTGCAGTCTTTGGTCTTTTGCTTTTCCTGCTCCTTTTCAGTACTGGCTTAGGGTTGATTTGTTTTGCCAAGCAACGCCGTCATGAGTGTGTCCTCACCACCCATGGACAACTCATGCTCTCCTTGGAAGCTTCTAGTTGATACAAGTGCAATCTGAATTAAATCTGTGGCTTACCATCCTAAAAAAGCAAAAAAAAAAAAACCCCAGAAATTGATCATTGAAAACAAAATGTGACTTCCAGATGAAAAGATAAAATGCGCAAAACATGATTTTTTTTTCAGGGATTTGTGTTGTCTATTTTGGGGCCTAAATGCCTATTTGATATAAAAACTTGTAAAAAAAATAATAATCAGTAAGTGTTATAAAGTCTCCTTAAAACAGCCTGTAGTAAAAAATTAAATGGCATAATGATTCTTGGTTAGTATATTTTCAGTTTAACTGTGACAGTGTTTGGTCAGATGGGAATGTGGATTACCTTATGAATTTGAGATTTTTTTTTTTTTTTTAAATTGGAGGGTGTTTTTAATTAATGTGATTTGCAGAGGCCTCCCAAGTACCGAATGTTGGCAAGAAATTCTTTTGGGGCCAAAGAGGAGCAGTTGAGCTGTGAAAACAGTGTTTAGCTGCTGTGACTTCTGAAACCTTCCTCCATTTCAGTGGAAATAAGGAAGTTTCTATCTCTTACAACGTCTCTTGATTTGTGGGTTCCAAAGCCTTTCAAAGGGAAGCACCGGCTCGGGTTAGTGCATTAATTCCTCTGTCAGTGGAATTCCACTGATTAATTTCACTATCAGAGGCCTTTGTTAGTGATGTGTGTACACCAAAAAAAGGGCAAGATTTTTGGCTAGTAGCAAAATAGCCCTTTAGAAGTGATAGAGGTCAGGAACTTAATTTAGGCATCTCTGAATTATCCTTTAAAGAAGCCGGTCTCTGGAGAGGACTGGCTGTGGAGGAGTCTCTGAAGAGGACCCTGGAGAGCTGGAGAGGACCCTGTGGAGATCAGGCTGAGGTCAGGTGTGGTGAATGTTTTGTGTTGTGTTAGGTAGTTTTACCTCCTCAGGTAAAATGGGAGATTCCAAAAAAAAAAAATAGAATTTTAGAAGTTTTAGCTACTTTGAGCTACAGAAATACTGTATGACCTGATTCTCTTCCTTTTATCCTTACCTGGGTTGATGCAGGATCACTGCATGAAGCATATGTGGTGCCTCTAAAACTGGCTGGCAGAACGTGCTATAGACTGTGATTACCTGGTGGAGTGTATTTCAGAGCCAATCGTTAGAGGTTTTTTTGGTGTTACTTGGTTGCTATTGAGTTAAAATACTAACCTTCACTCTGTTGTTTTGAACAGGCACAGAAATTCTTGGCAAATCGATCCGTGTGCTGTTTTGCACGCTGGGGGTCTGCATATTTTACGCGTTCGGCTACATGTTGCTGCCGCTGTTTGCTTACTTCATCAGGGACTGGCGGATGCTGCTGCTGGCACTCACGTTACCTGGGCTGCTCTGCATCCCACTCTGGTGGTGAGTATAACTCATATTTAAAAAAAATTAGTCTTCAGAAGGTCTTATCTGCAAATCTTTAAGATCCAGGCTCCAAGCCAACTGAGGAAATTCAGAAACCGGCAGGTGAGGAATAGATGTTGTGTCCTTTACTCTTCCACCGTTTAGCTGTAAGTCCATAGATTTTTATTTTTTTTCATGGCTGCAAAGCCTATCCTTCATTTTCTATAGGCTTCTGTAAAATTAAGTGATGCATATGCAAAGAAAAAAAATAAAGTCAATAAAACTCATCCTTCTGCACCAACTGAAATCCCTGAACTCTTGAAGGGGAGGCCTGAACTAAGAGCTGAAGGAGAAACCAGTTGTTTTTGGAACTTCCGTGTTTTCTAGAGTTAATGAAATAGTACTTTTAGGTGGCTGTAAAGTTTAAACAGTCCACAGGGTGGTGGTGTTTCTTCACTTACACCAGCATTTATGTTTGTGATTCCATCCAGTTTCTTACAAAGTTGTATGACTCAGGCGAATTCTACTTTCTGATTTGCCTTTATATGACAGTATTTACAGTTAGTAATTTTATAAGAGTTTTTCTCTAAGGACACACCTCTTAGTGCACAGAGTGCTGCTTGTGAATTCACATTTCTGAATTTCTTTATTTAAACTATTTTCCCATACTTCAAAGGTTTTGGTTGCTCTTTTTTGCTGAGTTGTTGCTTGTTTCTTTAGTATTTCTAAAATCCACAAACCCGTTTTAGCCTGTTCTTGGTCAGCAGGTAGTCTGCTCTTGTCAATCTGATTTCTGTTGTCATTGCTTTAATGTCTGCGAGATAAGGCAAGTTTTGAGCTCCTCGTGCTGGGAATGGTATGTGTTGGTGCCTGCAGCACTGCTTTCTGGGGAAATGCAGCCTCTTTATTCAGAGCCTCTTCTTTTCAGGGTCATTCCGGAATCTCCGCGGTGGCTCATCTCCCAGGGAAGGTTTCAAGAGGCAGAAGACATCATCCGAAAGGCTGCAAAAACTAATGGCATTACAGCCCCAGATGTTATATTTGACCCTAGTGAGGTAAGAGTCATTCAGTTGTTTGCTGGACCTATTAATGGCATGTAAAGTGATTAATTTCCAGACTGTGAATTGAGTTATGCCTGCAGTATATTATGTACTTCTCAATGGGCAAAAGGTCCGCCTTTTCCTGAAAAGCAGAATACTCTTTCCCCACTTCATGAAGATTTGCAAAGCCCTTGCTGTCCCATTCCTGTGGGAATGCCAACATGTGCTCTAATGCAGCCATCTTTTTGATCCAGTTTACAGCCACCTTTTTCCTTATAAACTCTAGTTTTTGAGGGAAGGTAATGAATTGGAGGTACTTATTGCTTTGGGATTTAAATACTTACACTGAACAGATTTTATGCTTGCACAGCCTAATTATATTAGTTCTATATATAGTTATAGTTCTATAAAAGTCCAACGCAGGACTAATCTTGGCCACTGGCAGAGTAAAGAATGTCGTTCTTGTTCAATTCTGTGCTCAACTCCCAATTTCTACTCCATGTTAAGGAGAGCAAAACTTGAACTGCTCTTGGGGTGAGTGGCCATCGGCCATCGGTATCTTTTCTTCCCCATCTGTTTCTTCCAAGGCTTTCTTGTTTCCTCCAGGTATGCCCCGTTTCTCTGAGCTCTCGGTGACCTTAAGACGTAGAAGCAGTTCCACACTCCCCTCGACCAAACCTGACCTCCAAAGGACAGACAGACAAACTGTTTGCATAATGCAAGAGAATGGGCACCTCCAGGCAGATCTGTGGAGTCTGTCTGATAAGTGGCCTCATTGTCTTCTGCTTGACAGTTGACATTGTCTTGTCATTTACATGAAAATACCTTGTATATTCACTATGTTCACTGGCTTTACAAGGCCTCTGTGCCAGACTGAGGAAGATGCTGAGCCATTAACCCGTGTGTGCTGTTGGGATGGAAACAGCATGGCTTGGGGTGAAGCTACCTGAGGTGCAAACAAAGCTGTTTGTCTAGACTTATTTGTAGATAGTAGAACAGACATCCTGGTCTTGCTGGAACAGAGTGAGAATGCAGGAAAACCCAGACCTTCTGAGAGCTTTTGCCCTGGATTTTCATTAGAACATGGGGTGGTTTTTTTTCTTTTTTTCTCTTTCCTTATTATGCTGTTGGCATGAAAACTCACCCATCGCCAGCACCACAGCAAGAGACAGGAAAATAAGCTCTGGCTCCAACATCTGCTGGAGGTCACTGTCCCTGGAATCCTCTGTCTCCTGTTCTTTGAACAAAATATTGGTCTGTTTGCCATCTCTGGCATCTTCTTGCAGAAGGCAGGGGCAAGAGGAGGGATGTTGCTCCGGGGAACACTGGACAAAAGGAAATGCCGATTTCTGGAGTACACAGTGCTTATTTACAGATAAATCCCTGCATGTCAGCAGTCAGAAACAGAGATTCACATTCTGACACTGAAAGAAAATGAGCTCGATGAGCAGGCACTGGTTAAATGCTGAACTCCTGTCTATCTTTTTACTTTTTTAAGGTAAAAGTGACCAAAAACTTCATGCAAAACTTTTCTTCATTAGTGGTCTGTTCACGCTGTCTTCGTGTCTGCTTTCTGGAGAGCTGTAAAACAGAAGGTTTGCGGCCTCTCGTGAGTTTTTAGGAATTGCATTTGCACTGCAGAGGGGTTCTCAGAAATCCAGCTGGCCCATGGCCCTCCGGCAGCTGGATGGTGAGTTCTGGATGAAGGAGCCCCCCAGCTCATGTGTGTGAGCGTTCCTCGAACCCATGCAGCTGGAGAGCAGCACCTGCACCGTTTAGCCTCCAGAGATTTCAAAACCAGTTAGGATCCAGCAGGTGACAAGCTGTGGAACACAAATAGGGCCTGGTTGGCTGATTTATCCCATATGAGGGGGATAAAAATGTTTGGACAATAGGTTTAATTTCAAATCACGGCTTTCCCCTCCCTGCCCTCCTCACAGCTTCTTGTTCCAACTTGTCCTGGTAAGGATTCTGTTGTCTGCTTATCCAGCTTCTGAAAGGCAGAGTCCTTTTTTTCTCATCAACTGTATGTTCCTGGTTTTGTTTTGTGGTTTGTTTGGGTTTTCTTCTTTTATTTTTTTTGTTTCCTGTTTGCTAGTTTCTTGGCAACAAATAGTGGCAAAACTGGAGAGTGCTTAGGAAAGATCATGTGATTTATGAGAAGGGGCTGGGAGCTGTGGAGCTCTGCAGCCTGTGTGCTGGGCCCTTTGGCTTCAGGCAGAATGAAGTATCAAATGGAAAGAACTGTTTGCCTTTGCTAGCAAATGCAGATTTATAAAAGCAAACAAGCTGATGTTCGGCCTGCACGAGCATCAGGCTGCTATTTTATCCAGGTCTTAAAAACAAAATATCATTCAGAAAACTGTTTCACCTGAATTTACATAAACTTCATGTTTCCATTAGCTCAGATGCAGTTTACAAGATATTAAGGAGATAATGTATATTTTGAGTTGAGGGGCAAGAGTTAAGGGTCCCAAATCAGTGTCCAGCAACTAACTTGCCAAAAGAAACATCACTAACTGAATACTCGAGAGATTGATGAGGAATTAAGTTCAACTAATGCTTGCTTTTGTCTTTTTATTGGTGTGTTGCGTCCTGCAATATGTCCAGCTACTTCTGCTGGACCAGCCTGATGTTTTAGGGGAAAAAAGTACTGTAAATTGAACTAATACAGAGTAATGGATGGTACATTAGACCAGGCAGAAGGAGTTCAGGAAAGTTTCAAGTAGTGAATAATGGCTCTGTTTTGAAACTACAATCATAGTTTACTTTTATTGATAACCATTTGTGCATGCCATGAAGGAGTACACAGTGCCAACAAAAGGCATTCAGTCTTTAAACATGTTAAAATTAAATTTGACATTCTCAGGTCACGCTGACTTGAAAAATCAATGGAGGAAGTAATCTTTGTATAGAGTTTATTGTGTTTGCACATAATGGAGGTCTGCCAGGCAAGAGTGATTCTTCTGGTTGAGGATGGAGAAGTCCTCACTTAAATAAGAGAAAAAATGAATCTCTGTGGAAGGTTGCAAGATCAAAATCTTGTTAATGTTCTTACTGTAAGACTGTTCAAAATAGCATTAACTTGATGAGTGAGTAGTCTGGGATAAATCCTGAAAACATACCATCTTTTGCAATAACAAAAATGTGACATGTCTAGAAGACTGGCGTTCTTCAGTTCTAAGTGTTGCTTGATCAGAGTTGATGGTTTCAATAACGGGACTTCTCCTCTTAAATCACCTTTTACATATTTTTAAAAATCTCTCCCTGGTAATTTCTTGTTAGGGGTCTAAATTAAAGTCCTAAATTAAAAAAAAGGGCAAATTCTTTCCTTTTCTACAATGTTATCAAGAATAAAACTTGTTTGCATGTTTCATGGATGAGTATCTTCACATTGTTTACATGGAAGTGGTTTTATTTTGAGAAGCTGGAAAGTTTCATGGGGGAAGGAGAAGTTTGTTGTCTTTTGCTTATATTCTTAGAAGAAGGTCTGAAAACCAGGCTGGATAATGATGGGGACTTTTCAGCTTGTTAGCCAGTTTGTCTCAGTTTAAATACATTACTGTTAGGTCCAACATGAAGAGTCATTTACTAAATCTGTCCTGCTGCAATTTAATCTCATTATTTCTTGCTTTGTCTGCATTGGACATAGAGGAGAGTTTATCACTTTTTTTGCTGGTCCTTGAAGACCATTCTTGGTCTTTCAAGACTCCCTCATTCTGTCCCTTGGGCTAAATAAACCCTCTACATTTACAGATCATGTTTTTCAAATGTCTCGTCATTCTGGGTGCTCTCTTGTCTTCTGTCTTGACTTCAGGGTGCCCTGATCCTCAGGGTGCCCTGCTCAAAACTGCACCTAAGAACTCTGCCAGCAGTGACATATAAATGATGAATTAATGCTGTTGCTTTGTAATTCAAGCATAAAAGTAACAATAAGCAGTTGCTTTGTGGAGCCTGAGACAGAGAAAATGATTACAAATTTCAGCCTGAATTTTAAGTGACTTTAGATTAGGGAGGAGCAACTACTTTCACAGGTAGTTGGCTCTCACAACTTACATGTTTTTGGTTAAAAGTGAGGCACCTGTTTCAGCTCTGCAGCATATAAAATGCTCATGTATAAGTTGGAGGGGACTTATTTATTTTCACACTAATTCTGCTTGCAGGAAGTTAATGTTCCCATGGTTGGTTTGTTTGCAGCTGCAAGATATGAATTCCCAGAAGCAACAGACGTACACCATTTTGGATCTAATGAGAACCCGGAATATCCTGACTATCACAATTATGTCGGTGGTGATTTGGTAAGCAACAGTGGTTTGGGAGTATGTAAGCACAAAAGCAAAAAAAAAAAACCCTGTTCTTTGAATACTAAGGTATTCTGAAGAGATACGGACAAAACCAGCTCCAAACCCAACAACCTGCTGGCTGAAGCAGCCACATTCTGGTGACGTAGGTTCTTCGTTTCAGCAACAGCCTAGAAGCACATCTGGATTGTTCTTTCTTTCTGAAGCAGTCAGGCGTAGCACGAGCTGGGCAGGGATCAGCTCAGCTGGCAGTGATGTGTGGGAATCCTGCCTGATGTTGGGCCTTGGGGAATCCTCATCTGACTGTAACGATTTCTTTTTAAGAGGAATGAGTCATGCCCTGTCCTCCAGTCAGACAATGCTGCCCAGGGGTCCCAACACGGGCCAGGCCGTGGAAGGATGCCTGGAGAGAACCTTCCCATCTCTTTTGTATTGTCCCTTAAAGGGATAAAGCTGGCTGTGAAGTTCTAATCTGAGATTTCCCTAGACTTTTCCTGATAGCTGTTCTGTCTACCTGCCCTCTTCACAGCTTGGTGTTGCACTAGCTAAAGCCATGCTTTATGCTCAATTTGATTAAATGCTTGTCATTTTCTTTTCCCGGAAATCTCAGCGAAGCTGTAATTGCTCAGAGGAGAAAATGGAGAGAGTAATTTATAGCTAAGTATAAAATTGAGGTTTAATTAGCGCGTGTACCTAGTGTCCTCACCAAGAAGATCCCTCAAGTGCTTTGGAGCCAACTAAGTCTATTTGCTGCCTTATTGAACAACATTCCTGTGCTTTGGTGAGGCAAAGCTTGGAATTCAGTCCACTGAGCTGCCGGTGCATACAGGCTGATGTGGCTTTTGGGGTCAAAGGATGACTTGGCTAATGTTTAAGCCAGATTCTTTTACCCATCACCAAGTACAGTGCTGCAAACACACTGAGAAAGCAGCTCGAGCAGAAAACAGCTCAAAAAAAAGAAAAGTGATGCTGGTTCTTTCAATGTCAGTACAGTTTCCATGTACTTTTGTCTTACCTCAAAGTCCAATTGCTGACTCTCACCTTTAATTAGAAGTTAGCTAGAGAATTGAGACTGCCGTACCTCTGATCCACGTGGAGATCAGTAGCAAGTCCTAGGCACAGCCAATTTGGCATGTGTGGTTGGAGAAATCAAATGCAGAACCTGTTGGAACAGCGTTTCTGGTCAGACAAAGGGTCTGAGAGAAACGGCGTGATGTGGCAGTATGTAATTCATTCCATATGCTGGAGGGATTTTTACCACATGATAAATGAAGTTTTATGATAGGGAGGAAGAGTCAAACATGTGCAGCCGACTTACACAATCTCACCTCCTTTTGCAGAAAAGTATTCAGTTGATTTGGGTAATTTTTCTACTATTTTTACCATGCGTGTCAGTTGTCTAACCTCCTTTTAATTGATTTCCCAGAATATAAAGCATCCTATGCTGACTTACAGCAATGTTTTCCAAGCCATAGCACACCCACGGTATATTCTGCATTATGAATTGAGAGATGTCATATAAGAAGTTCTGTAGAAGAGGATGGTTGCAGATAGGGGTATATCACCTTTACATATTGCTGAGTTGTGATAATTTTGAGTAAGGAACAGGCCTTTAAACTAATCCCTTTGCTGGGTTTACATTGGGGAGGAGGAAGTTTGGCTTCTTGTCACCCTGGGATGTGTAAATATCCCAGTAGTTTTCCCAGAAAATGTTTAACTGTGTCAAAGTTTGCCAATGTGCTAAGCTAAGGCAAACTGCTCCTGAAAGTGAGTTCCAGCAAACACAGTTTATTGTATATATATATATATAAATAACTCCTGGGAACACCGGACTTTGTGTATTGCCTCATGGAAAACACCGGGGAACTCCTGATGAGAAGAATAGCATTAGCTGGCAGGGCAGACACCTCAGGGAGGGGTGACCCTCCAATACATGGCTTCATACCTTCCCAGGTACACCAGGCAGGTTATTTTAAGCAGTTGGACTGTGAAAGGTTCTTCCCATGTGAAGTGAGGAGGAGGAAGAGCTAATCTTTGGTGGGTGACCCGCTTTGTGCTGTGCAGTGATTTTTGCTTCAGGTTTTGTTATGGCACAGATACTAGAGGAGATGAAGTGCTGGGTGCTCTGTGCCTCACTGGTGCCTCACCTCGTACCTCCTGATCCATAGACATAGTGCTTAGAGAGATGGTTTAGTGATGGGTTTCGTCAGTGTTGGGTTGATGATTGGACTCAATGATCTGAAAGGTCCCTTCCAACCCAGACAATTCTATGATTCTATGACCCAGTGCCCGTTGTTCCCTTGTTTACCACATGTTACTCATTGGAGAAGCATAACCTTCTCTTCCCAGCACCTCCCAAGACACAACAGGATTTGTCTCCAGAGCCAGTTGTGTGTTTCCCTCGATCACGTGGAAGCCAGCTCTCATCTGGCAGCGGCACAATTCAGGTGGCAGCGTTCCCAGCCACCAAGCTCTGTCCTGTTGCACTGACCAGCCCGGGCACCAAGCCACACAAAGGTGACTTGGATGCTGCCCAGCCAGTCTGGGGCACGGCAGAGAAAATCCCAGACTGTTTGGGTCTGCCATACTCCTCCTCTTGGACTTTATACACAGAGCATGGAGGGTAATGACTCAGAAACAACATTCTCTGCCCAGAACTCCCTTGTAAACATAATGAAAAGCTACTGTAGACCTCAGAAGTGGTAAAATTCAGTGGTTCCAACTTTCAGGCTAAGGCTCCTACTAGTAATAGGAACTGCCATTCATCATCACTTACCTCCTAGGGTTGACCTGAAGTACGGAGGCATTAGAAATAGTAGGGCCTCAGCATGGTGAGCAACAGTTCTGGAGTTACTTAATTGCATTAATGCTGAATAGGACTATTTTTTAATATATTTTATTCCTTGAACTCAAGAGAAGCTAGAAAGATAAAAAGCATCAGCACTGTTTAATTGTTATTTTGCTCTTTCTGAAGTCAGCACTTAAGATGCTTCAGAGGTGAACAAATTGATAGGCTGAATTGACCATACGTAGTGATTTCTGTGCTTGAGATCTAAAAAAGGTTCGTGGCAGCCTCAGGAGGAAGAGGAATTCATCTGATCCTGTTATTCTGCTTCTTTCAGGATGATAATCTCCGTCGGTTATTTTGGACTTTCTCTTGACACACCTAACTTGCACGGAGACGTCTATTTGAACTGCTTCCTCTCGGCGGTGATTGAAGTTCCAGCCTACGTTATTTCCTGGCTGCTGCTTCGAAATCTCCCCCGACGGTACTCAATGGCTGCTGCGTTGTTCTTGGGAGGCTGTGTTCTTCTCTTCATTCAGCTGGTGCCTTCACGTATGGAATCGTTAGTTGATCTCAATGTACAATAGGTGAAGTGCAGTGCCACGCACTGGGTAGATGTGGAGGAAAAGTGTCCCAAGGGGACTAAATACAGATATTTGTTCCCTGTCTTTGCCCCTCTTCTGTGGTTCTCAGCGCTGACATAAACGTGTCAATTCAGATATATTTTTAAAGGTGGGTCATTGGCTTTGTGGTCTGTTGGGATCAGCTCTGTAATCCAGTTTTGCCTTAACGTAGAACCCTGGCAAAATGCCCTGGCAAGGTCCAAGCATAAAACCAGCCTGAGACCAACCAGATTTGATAAGCAGAGGTTCCCAAGAGGCTGCAGGACTTGCTTCCCAAGCAGCTCTCAATGGCTCTCTCTTTATGGCTTGTTTAAACAGTTACATTCAAGGGAGTCATTGTGGTGGCATTTTTGATAAGCAAAGATGCTTGTACTGAATTAGTGTTGATAGTTAAAATAATAAATAATAAAGTACTTAAAGTAATATTTCGCAACTGGAAAGGAGGAAAAAAAATAGCATTTATTGGATATCAAACCATATGTATCTTTAGGGCAGTTAAATTAATAGGGTTATGGACTCGTTACTGATAAATAATATGATGGAAGGGTATTGTTGATTATCACATATTTACAAATCAAAGAGTAAAAGAAGATGTGCAAGAACTGCCATGCTTATTTTGTGCAGGTAATATATGTGTGGTACGTTCTTTTTTTTTTTTTTTTTTTTTTTCCCCCTCCTGTTCTTTGAGTCAATTGGCACTGATACAATCTATTTCGATTTTCATATCTACCTGTCCCAGTTACAGCCAACCCAGCTTCCTATAATTAAATTATTGACTTATAGATAGGAATGTTATTGAGAAACCAGAGCAGGAAACGAAAAGTACTTGTTTCAAATGTTTGACTTCGTTCACTTTGTTAAAAAGGGATATATGGCATTGTTTGCAATAGCAGAGTTCTGGCCTCTGAAATGTGAGAGGACCACTCCAGTTCTTGCTCTCTTCTCCTTATTTTTTGCTTGGCAGGAAGCCCCATCCTCAAGAGCAAATGAAAACATTGAGTCCTTGTAATTTTAAAAGAAACAAAATTAAAAATGGTGCCCATGCCTGTAGAGGCATACGAGGGAAAAGAACACCAGATGCTGGAATTAATTAGGCAGGAGTTACACAAACACAATGGAATTAAGAGATACCCTGAATTATCAGAGCTTTATTGAAGTCCTTACTGTGTTTTGATTTCAGATCTTCGTACATTATCCATTCTGCTGGTGATGCTGGGGAAATTCGGGATCACGTCTGCCTTTTCAATTGTTTATGTTTACACGGCTGAGCTCTACCCGACTGTGGTGAGAAACATGGGAGTTGGAGCCAGTTCCATGGCCTCCAGGCTGGGCAGCATCCTCTCGCCTTACTTCGTTTACCTCGGTAAGTTAACGAGCCTCTGTGTGAGCAGGGGGGATGCCAGTGGTTGGAAAGTGAAGACTTTTGCCCAGATCAATGTCCTGCCTTGGGGAGTCCTTGGGCTTTTCTACTGGTCCCTGTTTCCAGGTGTCTTGTGGAAAGTGCAGGTGGCAGTGGGGCCTCAATGTCTCTGAGGAATGGGCTTAATGTAGAGAAATTGGGGTTTGTGTCCTGTTGAAGAGATGCTCTGAAGACTCCCTGGGGACAGCTCTAAAAGCTATTGTTTCCCAGTCGCTTGAGTTCTTAAAACCACATTTCTCACAACGTGCTTTGAGTGGTAGACTGTGAGGGGGGTGGGTTGGTTGATTTTTTACTGAAAGCATAAACCTTGCACGGATGAAGCCCTGTGCCAAGGTGAAAACGTTATCAGGGACTTAGAGCTGATGTTAGCCTTGCCTATTGTGTTCTGCTAGGTGCCTATGATCGATTCCTGCCTTACATCCTGATGGGCAGCCTGACTGTGCTCTCAGGAATTCTGACTTTATTTCTGCCCGAAAGCTACGGTATGCCTCTGCCAGACACAATCGAGCAAATGCTGTTGGTGAAAGGGTAAGTGTCACCTTCTGATCTTAACACAGATATTCTCTGCCCTGAGAAGAGAAATGGATTTTCCTAGGTGTTGTCAGATGAAGGGGCTGGTTTGGAAGTGTAGTTAGTGCTCTTTTGAAAATATGAGAGCTTGGCTGGAATCTTGTTCCCTCTTTCCAAGTGTGTGTGTTTGCACATCTCAGCTCCAAATTTATCATTTCACTCTGATGACTGAATAGAAATACATACGAGGAATGCATTTGCAAAAGCATATTGCTTTATAAACATAAAGGGATGCTCCATAGGTTATAAAGTATCTTTCTAGGTCCTGAAATTCATCTAAGTCCTGGTGAAGGGCTGAACTCTTGTGATTTAGTTCAACTGGCCTAAAAAGGCATTGAGAGCATTTGATCCTTTGTCCCAGCTCTGACTGAAGATGGCACATAACCACACACCTGGTGTAAGAAAGGGACCTGTCCGGTGGAAATCATCAGGATATTAAAACTAGGAAGCTGTAATGTCATTATGCCCCATCCCTGGAGGGGTTCAAGGCCAGGTTGGAGGGAGCTTTGAGCAATCTGGTCTGGTGGGAGGTGTCCCTGCCCAGGGCAGGGGTTAGAACTGGATGGGCTCTTCCAATCCAAACCATCCCATGATTCTATAATGTCAAACAGGGCTCAAGATACCCAAGGTTTTTCTTCTCTGTTCTCTCATCTATTTTTTTTTAAGTTATTTTCTCTCTTTTTTTTCTTTTCTTTTTTCTTTTTTTTTTTTTTTCACCTAGATTAGAATACAGGCCTGCGTCTGGTAGCACCAGGGATTCCAAGGAGGAAGAAGAAAACCCAGAGATTTTTAAAAGCACAGCTTTTTGATGGAACTCCTCTGTACTTCCAGGTGGACTGAAAGTTAAATGGACTTTACTTCTAAAATTCATTCTAGAAAGGGCTAGTGGCAACACTTTGTTTCCTGTAATTTTAACCTTATTTATTAATTTAAACACTGTGTTCCGTACATTCTCTTTTTATATGAGGATAAATACTGTATAGCCTTTAATGAGATTTTTCAGCCACAGTCGTGTTAATGCAGTAG
Source organism: Tringa tobata (assembly GCA_033628505.1). NCBI lineage: Eukaryota > Metazoa > Chordata > Aves > Charadriiformes > Scolopacidae > Tringa > Tringa tobata. Next base: position 2,185 of record JAHREE010150273.1, on the reverse strand, counting down.
TACCATGGGACAGTATCTGATCAATCCTTTGAAACTTTAAATGTATAGTTCAGCTGAAAGATACTTGAAAATGGGTTCAAGGGCTGGCAGGGTACCTGGATTCCTCGGTGAACCTTCTCCAGAGCTAACGGACATCAAGAAGTAAAAAATTGCCAGAAAAAGCTGCTAATTGGTTTTGATTCCTTTGACTTCTGTCTCTGGACAGGAAACTTATTTATTATAGTGAAGGTTACGAGAAGGTGCCTCCCTGTGATCTTACTCAAATGACTTTGCAAGTGCTGAATTTAGTACTGAATTCAGAAAGATGCAAAGAAAGATTTTGAGAATTAATTCTAACTTGTTACATTTTAACTCACGGTAGGGTTGTCTTGCACGAAGGATTTGTAGCACTGAAGCTTTGCTTATAAAACTCACTTGATTCCAATGCTGGTTTTCAACCGTACCCGTATGGTGAAGCTGTTTACACCTGACCCTGGACTGTATTTATTTTAACTGATGCAAAAGGTTTCATCTGTGTGCGGAGGGAGCGGTGTTCATCGGGGTTCTTCCCTTTTGATGAGTGGGGGAAGTTTTATGTCTAAATCATTTTAACGTCTTCTGTGCAATTTGGATGGCGGAAACAATCCTCCGGTCTTTGTTCTGTGCTTCTCACACATGTACACATACACACGCACACAATTAATGTATTTAGGGATAAATTTTTGTGTTAATCTCTGTCACTGCAGTGACCTCACGGTGGAATGTCCTGAGAACAGAATTCAGAATGTATTTCAGACCACTCAATTCCCAAGTGCCAACTGTACGATTGCCGTGAGGTCTGTTATTTCACTTATATAATCAGTAAATTGTTTTCAGATTGTTGGAAAAAAAAAAAAAATAATCTTTTTGACAATCTGCCAAGAAATTGTTCCTTGGGTCGTGGAAGCACCCTTGGCATTACCTGTGTTTCTTTAAATATATACAATATATACCTACACCCAGTCTGGCTTGTGCTGTTGGGATTGTATTTTGACAGATGTGAGTGGTGAAAGGTTTCTGTCTGGTGGCATCTCTTTGTGTCTTGTTCCGTCTTGTAGAAGCTTAATAAACAGAACCTAAACCTTTGTAGCCAAAGCTTAGGGGTCTTACTCTCTGCTGCAGCAGCTGGGAGTGGAAGTTTTGCCCTTTCTGATGGTATTTTAATAGGTGGCATTGGCTGATTCCTGTCTTTCCTTAACCATTCCCCCAGATTCTGTCCTTGGGAACCGGCTCTAGCAGTGGGACTGGTGCTCTGGTGTGTGCCCCACACACTGCTTGTCTTAAGAAACAAGGAAGTAGAAAAAACTGTATAAACTAAATTGGTTTGGTTGGGGTTTTTTTTAAACTCTTCCTACCAGTGTCTTGAGCTTTACGGTGTGCTNTTGGTTGGGGTTTTTTTTAAACTCTTCCTACCAGTGTCTTGAGCTTTACGGTGTGCTCTGTTTTCCCTGCATTTTCTTACCTACTTGTTTAGTATTTTAATTTCTGGCTGCAGCAGGAAGTTAGCCAGCGTTACCGGCTCAGAGAATGGTACCCAAAACCACAGTTTTGTCATCCCATCAGCTCTTCTGAGGTGAGAAATTCCAGCCTTTGGGCAGGTTCGGCCACAGGTTGACAGGGCACTGACAGGCAGGTTTCAAATACGGTGTGGGATTTGGAGCTCGTGCAAAAAATTGAGAATCTGGATTTTTGCAAGCCTCGCTGCACGTCTTACAATAGCCTGGACGTGAGTAAATACCTGTGAGGAGAGTGCATGTAGCAGCCAGTCTCCCTCGCCCAAAGGGCGTGATACAATTTGTCAGCCTTCCCACCTTTTTTTTTTTTTTTTTTTTTTTTTAGTATTCATTGCAAGCTTAAGAATTTTTACATTCTAAAACTTGGTACAGCCATTTTTCCTTGTAAACCTTATTTCTAGGAACTGGAGCGTTTAGAAGCAGTTTCTTTTTCTCTGTGTTGCAGAAGAATTATCTGATAACCGCAGGAATCTGAGACAAAACCCATTTAACTGCAACTTCCCTGTAATGCGTTTGCCAACATAAACAACCCTGTCCCATAAGTCTCTTCCCGTAAACTCTTTCAGAAAATATGCTGAAATGTAAGATATGTGCTTGCCTGATACGTGATTTAGTGGGGAAATTCCTCTCCTGAAGTGCAGAGACCTCTTAAC
>JAHREE010150269.1:0-15683 GCA_033628505.1 Tringa tobata | reverse complement strand
GGTCTGGAGCACAAGCCTTGTGAGGAGAGGCTGAGGGAGCTGGGGGTGTTCAGCCTGGAGAAAAGGAGGCTGAGGGGAGACCTTCTGGCTCTCTCCAACTCCCTGAAAGGAGGGTGTAGCCAGGGGGGGTCGGTCTCTTCTCCCAAGGAACAGACCATGGGACAAGAGGAAACGGCCTCAAGTTGCCCCAGGGGAGGTTTAGGATGGAGATTGGGAACAATTTGTTCCCTGAAAGGGTTGTGAAGCCTTGGCAGAGGCTGCCCAGGGCAGAGGTGGAGTCCCCATCCCTGGAGGGATTTCAAAGCCGGGCAGACGTGGTGCTGAGGGACATGGGTCAGTGGTGGGTTTGTCAGTGCTGGGCTGATGGTTGGACTTGATGACATGAAAGGTCCCTTCCAGCCAGAATGATTATAGAATTCTGTGATTCTCTGAATAGTGTCATCACGTTTTTGTGCAGTGTAGAACAGGATGAAGATCTCAGGATAAACTTATTTGTTCATGGTACTTCTTTGTTTATTTTGTGAAGATGTCATTATGGGTGGGTTTGCATGTTTTGTTTTTAGTTAATAAAGTTTGAAAGCTATTTGGACCGAGCTAGCAACTATAAGGAATGGTTGTTAGTTCATTAGTTAAACTAGAAATGTAACTTCAACTGTACACCCGCTGTTTGTGTGACAGCTGGAGCGGCTCCTGTCCACTGGCTTGGTTATGGATGTGTTTCTTTGGCATTGTAAGGAAAGAAGAGCAGAAAAAGGAAAGAGTGCCCAAAGGAAAAGTCAATTCTGTCATCCATTTGGGAACGTAAAGGAGCAGTGGATGTGTACTGCCTCAGAACACCTGAGCTTAGTCTCTTGTTAACAGATTGATTTATTTGCTTTTTTTTTTTTTTTTTTTTTTTTCTAGAAGGTTCAGAGGCTGGAAATACAGAGCAGAAAAGAGCTGTTGAAGGGCACGTTTGAAACAGGGTCCCTTCTCATGTCTTAAGCATCAGCTGCTCAGGGAACCAGCTTGGTCCTCTCAGGAGGTGTGTTAGGAAGTTGTGATTTCCAAGGTCACCGCCTCAGGATGGCAGGCTTTCAAGTGAGGTAATACTTCCATAGATCACTTCATTATCTGAGGCCAGAGAGTATCAGCACTTGATGTGTACACAGTGTGTGATGTAAACTTACTGCATCAAAAATTACTTTGGTTGGACTATATGTGCTTTGTTCTTGTGGTTAAAATAAATGTATTTGGCTTTTAAGTCCCATTGTTACAGGTGCTGTTTGACAGGCCCTTGTGGTGAGAAGATGGTATGCATTTAATCTCTCTCCAACTCAAGTTTAGGGGTGGAAAAATTGTGGTCATTGGCCTGGTCCATTCCTTGTCCTCTCTAGTGGCCAGTGAAGCCACCCTGGGATGTTGCTCAGGGATGTGGCATTGATGTTTTGCTCAAAGGATGGTTGAGGAAATCCTTGTCCTGCCCTCTCTGCAAGCAGTGCAGGCTCCTGTACCTGACCCCCTGCCCCAGGAAAACAGGAGCAGCGTCTGTCAAGGCTGGAGGGGACACTCCGAGCTCCTTCCACCCTCTGGGACACAGCGTCTCCCCCCTGCACAGTCCTGGGACGGGGCCCCTATTGATGCTGTGTCCTGTCTGGTTCGGGTTTCCTTGGTGGGAAGGTGAGGAGATGGACTTATGGAGGAAAGGGGACACCAGATCTGGCCCTGGTGAAAGCCTGGCATGCTGAGTAGGAACCAAGTAAGGCTCCGGCATTCTGTGACTTGGTTTAATAAAAGTCTGGCTTTAACTGGTGTTGCTGCTCTTAAAGCGATGTCCAAATTTGAAGAAGCAAATGAAGTGATATGGTTTAGTGGTGTTTTTTTTCAGTGTTTTGTTGATGGTTGGACTACATGATCTGAAAGGTCCCTTCCAACCTGGGCAATTCTATGATTCTGTGAATAAAAGTAATAAAATACATGCAGTGAACAGAAAGATGTGCTTGCTTTATTAGCTGAAGTAGCTGGATTCGGGGCAGCACTTGGCTTTTAGAGTGTTGTGATGCCAAGAGGATCCGTCTAGGAAGAGAGCCCGGTCTGCACAACTGAGTTTCTGGGCAGGAGCTGTATCTCCTCAGCCTTACAGCATTGCTGGCTCTGTGAGAGCACGCTCACTGACATTGCTTTTACTGGTATGTATGTGGTGTGCTTTTATGGTAGCAATAAAAAGCAGAGATAGCTGGGTTAATTGTGTCTATACTGAAAGTGCTATTACGGGGCAGTGAGTCAATTCATCTCTTACCTGAAAAGACAACCTTTGGGGCTTGTTTTTCCTCTGAAGAGGCACAATTGGAGTAGGAGAATAGCATTTTCAATTTTAAAACTTGTCAAATATCTTAGTCATGCCCAGAGTCATTTTAGAAACTTGAATTATTAGAGGTTGTCCAAAACAATTTTTGAAATTTTTGTCGTGTACAACCATAATGGAAACAGATTAGAGACATGCTGGTTTTTTTTACGTTTAGTTTTATTGTTCATTCAGCTATAGTATTTTCCCAGCCTGTCTGCTGATATACTCGAGCACATTCCTGTTGAAGATAGTGCAGTGATACACGGATCATTACTTTCTCCCTATAGCCATGTAAAGAAAAATCTGCAGGAACTCATTACTTTCGTGAGTTAGCAAACTTCACCTCCTGCTGCTTAGTCCTCAAAACAGAAGGGAATAAATCGGTCTCAAATCATCTCCTGTCTTTACTTAACAAAACAAACCAGACGTGAATCCTCCTTCCCAGATGTCTCGGTTGCTGTGGGAAGTTACACCAGCTGAGATATTAGATAATAGCTATATTATGTTGCCATTTATATTCATGGTGAAATTTCTTGGTTTTTACTTTTTTTTTTTTACTTCTAAAGATTAAACAATATGCTTTTGAAAAAGATCTGTTGAGGGACGTTATTCACCACTTCTCAGAGAGTAAAATGCGCTGGGTGCCAGTGTGCATGATGAACAAACATGTGCCCTTCTGCACATTGCCACACGTGGGGAGCAAATGGGATTGCACATGAGGTTGGATGAAGGCAAGAGGTTTAAAGTCTTGGAGGGGATGAAGGAGGCAGGGCATTTTGGGAACCTGGAAGAACTGTGTTTCCTAATGTGCACCTCTGTCTGAACTATTAGAGCATTTATTTTTTGTATATGAGCAGCAGAATTGTAGAAGTTGTAGGAAGAGCACTCTGCCAGGTTAGGAGGGGTGGACATAGTGAGCATCTTGGTGTGTCTGAGGACAGTTCAGATGTTGGAGGAGATGCTCGTAGTTGCACACCTTGTGTGGGTCTCTCAGAGCTGTTCGGTTTCTGCTGGAGCCTGTGGGACTGACAGCGTTTCTTAAGGAAGTACTGGAGAGCACTGTGGGGACGAGGAATGAGTGATAAGCTTAATATCAGAATCACAGAATCGCCTAGGTTGGAAGGGACCTTTAAGATCATCTAGTCCAACCGTAAAAAAAATAAACAAATGAAAAAAACCCAAAACAACAACAACAACAAAAAGCACCACCAACCAACACTAAACCATATCCCCAAGCACTGTGTCAGTTCGTCTTTTGAATATCTCCAGGGATGGTGCCTCAGCCACCTCCCTGGGTGGCCCATTCCAATGCTTGATAACCCTTTCCGTGAGGAAATTTTTCCTGACATCCAACCTGAACCTCCTCTGGCGCAACTTGAGGCTGTTTCCTCTTGTCCTATCGCCTGGGACTTGGGAGAAGAGACCGACCCCTGCCTCTCTACAACCTCCCTTCAGGTAGTTGTAGAGAGCAATAAGGTCTCCCCTCAGCCTCCTCTTCTCCAGGCTGAACGACCCCAGCTCCCTCAACCTCTCCTCATAAGCCTTACTCTCCAGACCCCTCACCAGCTCCATTGCCCTTCTCTGGACCCGCTCCAGCACCTCTATGTCTTTCTTGTGGTAAGGGGCCCAAAACCAGACACAGCACTCGAGGTGGGGCCTCACCAGTGCCCAGTACAGAGGGATGGTCACCTCCTGAGTCCTACTCACCACGCTGTTCCTGACACAGGCCAGGATGCTGTTGGCCTTCTTGGCCACCTGGGCACACTGCTGGCTCATGTTCAGCCGGCTGTCCACCAACACCCCCAGGTCCTTTTCTGCCAGGCAGCTCCAGCCACTCTGCCCCCAGCCTGTAGCGCTGCAGGGGGTTGGTGTGACCCAAGGGCAGGACCCGGCACTTGGCCTTGTTGAAACTTATCCCGTAGAACTACTCACAAGAACAGTCACGTTATGTGTACTGCCCTGGGAGTCGTGACTTGCTGACTGTGATTTCACTTGAAGTTCCCCAGCAAGTCATTTAGAAACTGTAGAGTTGGAATGAACTTAAAGATCATCAAATCTTGTCCAATAGGGAGAAGGAAAACTTACAATGTTCCCTTGTGTTGTATTGTGGTAGGTGGAAGGAACCACACACGCACTAAGATATTTGGGAAGTTCTCTACATAGAAGGTATAATTTAAGATCTTAATAACTACACATCTGTTTTCTATATTTTACAGCATGGCGACAAGAAGGCAAGTGGAGCTTCTTCCACATCGGAAGAGAATAAAGCAGAAGAGGTAAATTCAAGTGTTTGAATATACTAAGAAGAAAAGTTGGTTATGGATTTCCTCCTATGCAGATTTTTGTCTTTCGATAGCAAAGTGGTAGTTTTCAGACAATACTGGTGACTCTAGTCACTCATGATTTATTCTAGGAATCTATAGTTTTGTCTTGTGCCGCTGAACAGCCTGTTGAAAATATTTCTTTGCTCATCCTTTCACAAATCCTTCATGTTAGTACTGGTGGGAATGATCTCTGTGGATGCGTCTGTTGTGCAATGTAGATATGCTTTGGGACACATCTGATGCTCCCGGTTTCAGAAGTACGGATGAAGTGAGTGGACTGTGATGCTTTCCACCTTGTCTGCATCCTGGCTTTTCTTCCAAAAATACAACTCCAAATTCATACCTACATGTTCCATCTCTGGGCCATCTCCTGGCACACTTGCAAATACGTAGTCAGTGCTGTATTTTAGAAAAAATACTTTTTTACAAGATACTGCCTCCTCAGGAATGTATATTTACAGTTCTAGAGTTCCTGATGGGTTGTAACGTTGAGTTTACACAAGCAACTTCACAGCCTGAGGGTAGCAGCAGTTGTTAATGATCAGAAGCCGTATGGGTTGTGGACAGCATTGGGGTCTCCTCTCTCCCAGCAGCTCCAAGCCCTGTCAGCCGCTCAGAGGTAGGTCCTTGTGTGTTACAGGGAGTCAGGCTGGTATCACAAAGAGAAGGTGTTGTCCAAGCCAGGAACTGAGCAGGAGCAGTGATTCCCTGAGGAAGGCTAAAAGCAGATTCAGAATGTGAGGAATTTATAGAAATATCTGTTATTAGTTGTCTGCTTTTTGGCTTCAAACATCAATCATTGATACAGGGATGCCAGAAATAGTTGTACCTGATACTTAACTTTCTTTAAGCTGTGGTGTGTTTAGCTGCCCTGCAGACCACCACCAGGGAATGCTGTTATTACGGTTGTCTGAAGGAAATGATTAAAGCAATTACCTTTCTTTCCTGCCCTTTGTCTAGCCTGGGAACATGTTCCTCCTTTCCTTTCTAGGCAGCTTAGATTTTTCCTAAATAGCATTGTTCTTTTATACATTCTTATTTTTATGCCAAATTCTTTGACTGCAGGTTGTTGCTCTTGATACAGAAGTGCTGACTTCTTTGTGGGAAGGGTGGGCATTGAAGGCTGTGGTTTGGGTTGCGGAGCTATGGTTTATGACCTCTCTGACAATATCTGTTTCTAGCAAAAGAAGGCTGTCACTAAGTTTATCGACCTCATGCTTCTGTCTTGTGAGTCCTTAGAATACTGCATGTGTGTCCTCTTGTGAATTTCTTTAGGTATTTGACTTGTTCCATTGGCTTTATAATGCTTAAAAGGGAAAGTAAATCAAAATAGTTTTCCTTAGGCCTGTTGAATAGCATTAGGTCCATCACAGTTCACACTCCAAAACACTCTGAATTTTTAAGCAGTTGAGGTAGCAACTCAAAATCTTTGTACAGATTTCCCAGGAGTCTGCAATGTTATATTTTTGCTTAAAAGTTGTAGGTTTTTCCTGTAGTCTTCAGTTTTTGAAGCAGAAATTCATGATCCATCTGTAGATAGCTGTGGACAGCCTTGCCTAGAATATTGAGTTTGTTCATCTCCCTGCTAGAAAAGATGTGGTAATGCATTATAAAAATGACAAGGAAATACAAAGGTCTTTGAAGAGTTCATATTCATATTGAAGGGAAAATTGTAAAAGCCGTGTATGCTCATGGTTTAGCTAAAAATAACAATAAATGACTCTGTCTCAGATTCTTTGGGCACATAGTCTTGAAGGAGTGACAGAAGAAGAGTAAAGCTTTGAAAAGTAAAGGTAGGAAAGGTCTGACACGGGTTTGAGTGGGAGATGCTAATTAGCCAGAACATCAAGAACTCAAGATGAGTGCTGTTAAGGTGTAGAATAGGCTTCTTAGACCCTTCCTTCTTGGAGGCTTAAAAGCAGGTTGACAAAAACACAGCAGGTTTACTGTGAATAGAAACCTGCTTGGTAAGACATGACTTGCATAGAGCTGCTGAGGAGATTAAATGGCTCCATAAGATTTTTCCATTTCTAGTATCATCATACAATAAAATAAAATAATGCATTAAAAGAGTTAGGAGTTACTGGTGTGAAGATGATCTATTTAATGATGCCATAGTTTTGCAGTTACATGGAACCACAGCAGGGAGTACGTGAACTTTATCTATGATGTATCAACAGACTTTAATTAGTTCATAAAACTTTCAGTGGCCAGAAATGTAGACCTTACCGCTGTACTGTGGTTCCGACTGTTGCCTCCCTTCTAAAATACTAAACTTAGTCTCTTTGGTTTCTGAAAACAAAACCTAAGACATGTCCTTAAGGCTATACACCCATTTTTCTTTAACCCTTGTTCTTCACCGTAGCCCGTGGTAGTGACTTGGAAGCCCTTTTGGTTGCCCTAACACTTGGTGCCACTGCACCTAGCACAGGAGAGGGGTGTTGTGAAAGAGTTTTGGAAGGGGTAGGACAATGATACCCTGCTTTACAGTGCCACGCTGCTCTTAGAAAGATCTCCTCCATTACGTACTGTGTGTTATCAAAGGAAAGAGACAGTCAGTGTTTTGCCTCATTTCAGCAGTGCTTCTCAAGCTTCAGGTCTGGACAGACTGGTGGGGTCTACTTGCTACAGGAATGGTCAGCTTTAGCTTGAGATGCAGATAATCTGTCAATCTAATTATGAGCAACTGGTGAGCAACAGGTTGTTTTGTACAAATAGGTAAAAGATTTGCTGGAGGGACAGAACTGGAAACTGCAGGTGTGTCAGAATATGTAATTGAAAGAAGACGTAGGCAGTTCTTTATCAGCGTAGTTGACAGTGATTTGTGCTTTGTTAGGGCTGTATTGGGCACTAGTGAAGGACAAAGGTTAACGTCACAGGGATATACCTGAAATCTTCATGTCTTGGTTTTCAGAAGCTTATATTTGTTGAATTCACATTCTGAAAAGAATCAGACACTTCTTGAGAATCCAAATCAGCTTTAATGAAATGTTTTCGTTCCTCATGGATGTGCGTGTGGTGGGTGTTGACGGAAGAGCAACGATGGTTGCTGGAATTGGTGGTTGCTCATGCACTTGAAGCTGTGGCATGTGTTTGCAGCTGGGATGCACCTGCTACCCATAGAAGTGGGTGATGTGAGTCAACATGTTTGCAGCACGCCATTGCAAAGTGAATGACATAGGAAATCTCCTTTCTTCTCCTTCCCTCCTGATGGTCCAAGGCTTTTAGGAATTTTCTATATAAAAGGTTAGCACACGAGAGACAGCTGGTGTGGTTTTCCTTTACCTCTCAGCTTGACATCATCTTCAGCTTATGTATGCCCTTCCACCAGTTTCAGATCTGTTCAGATCTTGTGTGCCATCAAGGCGTTAGTGCTCTAGAACCTTTTGGATGCTAAAAGCTACGTCCTTTCAAGGGGAAACGGGACAAAATCACTGAAGAGAAACCCAGGACAGTTTATGAAATGCACTGAAATTAAGAAGTCCCTGAGCCACAAATTGTTTGACTCTGTGAGAGTATTTGGAAGGGTATTGACACATGCCTGACCTATTTCTACATCATGCTTTTGCTTCCTGTTATACCTGCTGCTGGCTGCTGCTCGGGACGGGGAAACGGGATATGGGACACTTTGGGTGGCCTCAGAGAGACAGGTCTTGTCTTGTGATGAGTTGCATGGTCCCGTTCTCTATGGCTCTGTTTGGTATTGCCCCTTCCGAGGACTGCGCAGGGGGCACGGTATGCTTTAGTACATAACTGCCTCTGTAATTCATAACATTGATGCAAACCAAACGCTCCTGTTCTGCTCTGAAAACCCCACACTCTGTTTTGAATTGCTTCATGCTTGTGTTGTTAACTGCATTCTGTAATAAGACCTGTTCTCTTTTTACTGTTGTAGAGGGAAATACCAAGGAGAGCTTTTGTATCACTCTAAAAATCTAGCCTGAGCATTTCTGGTGTCTGAATGTAAAAATGTGGTATTAAAAGGAAGATGGAGCCATATATTCTAGGAATTTGAAGCGTCAGCTTAGAGTGGGGCTGTGATTTACCAGATACGGTGTGAAACAAGACCCTCCCTACGAGTCTTGCCGTTTGGAGTCATACTTTACAGCCGTGTGGATAAACTATGTGCTGCTTGCTCAGCTCATTATTCTTTACTTAACAGGAAATACATTCTTTATTTTGAGATGATGACGGTGATAATTGGCACCGAAGCATTACTGTCCTTTTAGAATTGATTCTTTGCTCTGACGTCAGGATTTCTGTCATAGCTTTTAAGCCTGATGCTTGTGCGGGGTTCCCCATCCAGAAAAAGCATTAACGTTACTCAGACTCCAGTGGATAATGCTGAATAAAGACATCATGGCTGGTAAAAGTCCATTGGAGTGCCCAATACTGGTCTGAATTGAGGAGGTGCAAAAGTAACTTTGGTTAGAGCCTTTGCGAGGTTTCTTTCTACTTGGTACCAAATTATTTATTTTAAAGTGCATTGTTTGTTTTTTTTTCCCCCTGCACCGAGTGCCCAGGGTCTGTGTAGAGGGGTTCAAAGGAGTACAGCACCGGCTTGTTTGCTGGTCTTCCTTTTCTGTTTTGGTTCTTCTTTGGCTAAGATACAAAAGGTAGTTGAAAAATAACATTGTTTCAGTTAAATTATGATACTTGTTGGGAGAGCTGTTGTGATGTGAGGCTCTTCCTGCCATAGTAAGAAATAGAGTGTGATTGCTGCTCAAGAAATTTTTAAATGAAAGATTGAAAGCTGGAGGCTGAAATGCTGGCTATGGTCATCAAAAGCATTTACAGAACAGAGATTGCATCTTCTTTCCTCATGAGGTACTTTTTTTTCTTAACTGTACCATATGCATTCTCATTGCAATAGTATAATGAAGGCTTGAGTGTTATAGTCCAATATGAACATTTAATCCATATTTCTGGACACCAGTCTTAATGCATGTCTTCACTCGGAAAATCTCAATATCAGAGGGTTTTGTATTTTATCTTCCCTTTATTAAACATGGGGGAATTAATATTCCAGTCTGAAACAGTGTTCTGGTTTTTTTTTGAAGCCACGGCTAATAATGAAGAGTAGATTATGAGTACCTGTGTGTCACAGCTCTTATTCCTTCACATGTGATTCTGTACAGGCTCTTGATTCTTCTAAATAATTTCATAAAGAAGCTATGCTATGATAATTGATTAGCTCTGTTATTGGGAGCTCTGTTGGGAAGTGAGGTGTGAGTGCAGCTGTGGGGTGATTCTCCAGCTGATCGTGTCTGAGACTGTCACAGAAAAAAAATGCTTTTCTACGTGTTGGAGAGGAGGGGGGGAAGAATCTGTTCTCACAGCTCTGGTGGGTCCGTTCATAAAGGGTGTTGGAGCCGTTTGCCTGCAGGGAGCTTTGTGTGGAGGGTGCTGGGAAGTACAAAACACCATTATTTTAATACGCTTAAAAGAAAGATGAACCCAGTAGCATGATATGGCCAATTGTTATGCTTTTACAAATGTATTAAGGGGTAGGTAGCAAAGAAGTTACTGTTGAAAGATGACCCTGGTAACTGAAAGGTGTGCCTCTACCTAGCCTGTCGTGGTCAGTATTCAGTAAAGAATACTGATGTGATGTCGTGGCTTAACTTTCCATGTAGCTTATCTCCAGGAAGCCTTGCTCTATTCCAGAAAAGCATTTATTTGCTTCTTTTTATTCTCTGTCTCCTACCTGTACCTTTATTGCTGTTCCACTTACTGTGAAACAGAGAAATACTTGCATTAACATTTTTTTCTTATACTGTTTAATTGTTTAACATGATTTCATGCACAGAACAAGGATTTATTTCACTCTATTAGTTTTTTGTTCTAGTTCTGATTGGGAGCGGGAGGAAGGGCTAGACTTGTGCCTGAAATTTTTGAATTTTTGAACCTTCTGCACAACAGTAGGTTATTTGTGGGTTTTCAGAGCCTCACAGTTGATCTTAGATGTGGTTTAGGTGCCAGGGGTGAGTCCTGAACACCATGAGGTCCTGAACCAAGGGCTCAGCCTGGGGTGGAAGTGGAGAGCTGTGATACTGAGGGCAGACCCAGAATACTGGTTGTTCTTCAGATGTCTGCTTGCTCTTGATGATTTTTTTTCATTTTCTTTTTAAAAATGGAAAGATAGCACTTAAAATTTTGTGTTCCTTCAACAACCTAATAATTTATTTATTAGTTATAAAGTTGAAGCATTTGTGGGTAATGCTTACTACCGTGTCTTTAATGCACTACATTGTCTTTAATGCACATCAGAGACAAAAGCCAAAGCATTCTGCATCTTGGCATTGTCCATACAAAACTGTAATGGCACACCTTTGTCACCTGCCCTCAGGAGCATTGTAACCTGGGGCTGGAGCCCATTGCTTGAATTATAAATGTTCATTGTAATGGGGGTTGCGGGGTTTGTGAAAGTAGAGAGTTGGCTCTTTTAAGGGTGTCTGGTCAAAGGAGCCATAAGAAGAAAATAGAGAGACAGACCTGACCGAGGTAGGACGAGGGAGGCTGTGAAAGGAGCACATCTGGTTGGTGGCACCAGTTGGTGGGCGTGTGGAGCGTGAGGATGTTTATTGTTTCAGCTGGGAGGGTAAGGAAAGGCAGGGAGACAGATGTGCAGAGCCATAAAACCTCAGCAATTACTGTCAACGAAGGCAAGAGCCAGAGAGGAACCTGGTCAGGCCCTGTAGCGGTCAGGCTCTCGGGAAACTGCAGCAAATGGACTTTGCAGCTGCTGAGGCTGGAAGCGAGGGCCCAGGCTGCCGGAGGGGGTCGGTGGGATGGTGCCAGCTGATGGGACCATGTGCAGGGTCACAGGGTGCCTGGTGCTGGGGGGGCGAGTGTCTGTGTCCTCTCCAAACCGTGTGTGTGTGTGTGTATTCACTGGCAAACCTGAAGCTGGACCAGCGGGACCCTGGGTCTGGGCAGGGGTGTCAGGCGGGCGGAGGGTCTGTGCAAGTTTTGGGGGGACCCAGGAGTGTGGGGTGCCCGTGGGATGTATGTGTGAGTGCTGCGTGTTGGCAGCAAGCACCGAGTTGGGCCAGCCAGCGAGCAGGAGGGTCTGGGGTCTGGATGCTGTCCCAGATCTGGGCTCTTCACCCGGGGTGCAAAGAGCTTGTCCCTCCCTAAAGCCAAGAAGTGTGTTTATTGATGCCTGCGCAGAGCTGGGCGCTGGGTGGGGGCTCCCCAAAGCCCGCTCTCCTCGGCTTGTCCACTGTAAGCTTTGGGACTGGAAAAAACCCACTCACGGCCACACTGCACTGCTCACGGGCAGCTCAGCATCTCACAAGAAGCTCCTCTTGGCTACTCGTGTTCTGGCTTCGAATAAAGACACAGAACATTCCTAAATCACTGTGCGTGCCCTGTGGGTGGGATCTCATCTAGGAGGTGAAGAGCTCAAGATGTGGAGGCGGGGTTTTCTCATCACAATGAGCTCTGTTCACCGACACGGCACATAGTTTTTATTTTCACCACTTTGTAACCACCATCGACCTTGCAGTTTTAAGGCATTACCTCATTTTTCCCAAGTTTGGCTCCTTGTGCCTTTTTGCTGTTACAGCCTGGTACAGCTCAGCCCTTCTCTCTGGTTGCCCGGGGTCTTGTCTTCCTCAGCCACATCCCATCTGCTCTGCCTTCACCCCGGGCAGGGTGCTGGGGGGACAGGGGAGCCATGCTGGTGCTGTGGAACCTGCAACTCTGCATCATCTCCTTATGAACCTGAGGGTGCCGAGCAGTGGTGACCTCCTGCCTCTGCTGTCCCCAGAGGAGGGGACAGGGCTAGGGGTGATGCTGTGTGATGGGGGTGCTGCCTGTGGGTGCTGCTGACAGCGCTGGTGTCTGTGTCCTGTCTGTCTGTCTGCCTCTGGAATATTGGCTTGGCTTTGCTGCTGGCTGAACTTGCAGCCACATCCCTCAGCCTGGGCAGAGACCCCCTGGGCAATGGGCTGGGCTCCGGTGGCTGGGCAGGTCACTTCTGGGCAGTATTGGTCTGTACTGGGCAACAGTGGACTTCAGCAGCCATGAAGGAGGGGCCAGAGCAGCTGGAGGAGACAGCTACACTCCTAGCAGCCCTTTAGCAGGAAAAAAAGTCACTATTACACTTTGGTTTTGCATCATACTGTGAAGTCTTAACTGGACGTCTCCAGTGTGGCCAATACTAAGTGGAAATCCTCAATGTAAATTTCCCACTTTGTGTCATTCTGTGCCATGAGGCCACATTTTTGTCATGTTAATCTTAGGTAAATGGCCACAGAGGGGGATCTGATGCCCCAGCATCTGCCCAGATGCTATACAGTTGTAAGTCCTATTTATTTTCCAAGCCACAGATTAAGCTGTGTTGAGTGTAAGGATCCTTTTTGGAGTTCATCCTTTCGGGAAGAAAAAACAGACTGATTGTTTTTGGGGAGGGTGACCAAGATGCGTCTTCAGTGAATTTTGGTTTTTTAGGAAACCAACTGGGGGTTGGCTGTTGAATGTGCAGCTTTATTCATGGGAGATGGTCTCCTGGTGTTTGGAGCTGAATCTGGAAGAGAACTGGAGGTGGGAATTACCTTAATGCCAGAGGTCTCCGAGGCTGTTCAGCAGCCAGTGTCTCATCAGTTGGAAACCGGTGCTTCTGAATTTGCGTCCAAGTTTGCTGGTTGTGTCTCTAATCATTCCCTGCTTGTAGAGAGTAATTAAAGTGTGAACACTTTAGTTGAGCTATGAGTCTTGAGCTTCCACTTATTAGAGAAAATTAATAAGTCTTAAACATCTGCTGCATCCAAAAATCTGATGCTTTTTGCTGTGTTTATTAATAATGGCTTATTTTCCCAGGGTTCATTAGATGAGATTTCAGATATCGCTGAGTTATTGCAGTGGTACTTAGTGGTACTTGCTAATAATAACATTGCATCAGCTGAAAATTGGAAGTTCGAAGGGGATGTCATGGTTTTGTTTCAGTTGCAAGGATATTTACTAACTAGAAAAGCCATCATCTTGCTCTTAGCTTTGTATCTTTGCTTCCTTGACTGAGCTGTGATGTTACCTTCTGTGTTGTCATTCCAGTTATGTCTGTATGTACATTGCTCACCCATTTATTTTCATTGATACTTTTCATTAAACTATATATGGTTACTGTTGCTTTAACTGTTGATTAAAACAGAGTCATTCTGCCACAGGAAATAGAACAGATTTATATATTGTCCATAAAACAGTACGAGAGAACTCAGCCTATTCTGGGCTGGGCAAAACTGTCTGAAATGAGTCTGTGTGAATTAAAGTTACATAGGAGAATTTATTTGTGGATGATTTGCCTTGTATAAAATGTCCTAATGGACTTTTTGATGTACTTTTTTTTTTACACTACTTTTTGTTTACATTTTTACTTGGCTTTTCTTTTTCTTCATCAACATTTCTGACGTTTATTATATTTTGTATTTTGTAGAAGAAACCAGGAGGTGCTAATGTTAGCCAACCCCCCAAAACACAGACAAGTGGAGTTTCTTCTGCTGCTAAGGTAATGCATGCTTAAGGATATGGTCTCTTTTAAAAGTGAAGAGAATATGGTATGACTTCATCCCCTGCAAGGGGACAGAAGATGGTTTGTTTGCCAGCATTCTGCAGCACTGTGATGCTCTGGAATCACAGTGAATTGAAGAGGACCACATGTCCGCAGAACGCTCGCCTTGATTTACAGAGGAAATAGACTTGGTAACATTCTCCCCTGTCACGTGCTCTTTGTTAGTCTCCTAGATATTTAAAAAAAACCCAGTCCTGTTGATACCAGCAGCAAACTTCATTTGACTTAGGGGGCTATGGTCCTTTTTTTTCACCCCTAGTTTTTATTTGTATGTTTGGATTCTGTTTACTCGGTGGGACCCGATGAGAGCGAAGTGCTGGTGACTCTCTTTGCTTTTGTAGCCCCTGGAGTTCAGTGGCTCAGGAATTTAGTGTAAGAGGCATTACAAAGATGGCTCACACAGGAGTGCAGCTAATACTCCCTGAAAAGAAGCAGGGATCACATTAAGCATGCTCAGGTCTTGCAAAATATTGAAAAAGGACATTGAAAATACAGTTTCTGGTGGTGTCACCCATGAACTGATGGCTGCAGTTGGTAATCACTGTTAGGTACGTATTTGCCATGGATGAGTGGAATGCACCTCACTCAAATGAGAGAAGCCACAATATGTTTTATTGAGGTAAAATAATAATTTGACAGTTCAATAAGTCTGATGGAATTAAAAAAGTTTTAGCAGTGTTTTGACAATGTTCAATAAGGTTGATGGCAAGGTTCACTTTATAATTACTGCGTGGAAGGAACACACAAAGGAAGATTGAGTTAGAGTCAAGCTAGAATGGCTCACGCGTAGACCAGAGATACAGAGTAAAGAGGGTCCACGAGGTTCAGGGTGGACCCCCCCCTGCTTTCTAAACTCTTTTTGGAGCCTCGGTGCGACTGGATCCAGTTGTAATCTCAGACTTGAACAACGGTTTATGTCCAGTGAAATTATCTGTAAAATGCTTAAGAATAATATTAACTATACAGGTTAGTAATGTTTCATAGTGTTAATAGAGCATGCTGTCAGCCGCTCACGGAGGATCTGTCGCAGGCAGGGGATCCCTTTGCCATGGGTAAGGAAGGATCTCAGGGTCTCAGGTCAGGAATCTCAAGCCTTGAGAGGATCCCTGTTCCAGGGGAGTCCCTTGGCCTGCAAGAACTGCTGCCCTTCAGGGAGAGCTCCAACTGAGGCCATCCCCATGGCAATATTTGGAGTGAAATAGTTGGTTACTGGTCAATAATATAGACAAGATAGATGTCTTAGAATCATAGAATGGTTTGGGTTGGAAAGGACCTTCAAGACTCCCCAGTGCCACCCCCTGCCCTGGGCAGGGACACCTCCCGCCAGAGCAGGTTGCTCCAAGCCACCTCCAACCTGCCCTTGAACCCCTCCAGGGATGGGGCAGCCACAGCTTCTCTGGGCAACCTGGGCCAGGCTCTCACCACCCTCACACCAGAGAAGTTCTTCCCCACATCTCAGCTC
>JAHREE010150268.1:0-10325 GCA_033628505.1 Tringa tobata | reverse complement strand
GTGGATCCCTGCCCGCCCTGGGGTTCCACACACCATTACATAGACAGCAAGAGCTTCCCAAATCCAGGCGCACATGCTAAGGAAATATTTAATTAAGCTGCTTGCAAAGGGGGCTGGAAGTCATTTCCACGTTTCGCTCACATTTTCACTTCCAAATGAACAGCCCTTTTAGCTTTACCCACAAATATGCTAATTGAGATGCTCCTTATGCAAATATATGCAATTTTATTTCAGCTGCAGAGATTCAACTTAAAAGCAGAGCCGTAGCCTCCTATCTCTGGTTGCTTTGATGGAAGGAAGTGCGGAGGGTGGGGGGAAGTGGGGGACACAAACAAAGCAAAAGGACTGCTCCGCTCCTGCCCTCCTGATAAGGGACCGGTGGGCAGGCAAATCCAAGATGCAGAGGCAGCAGGGCAGGGAAAGCAGGGGTTAATGCTCATGGAAGTAGAGCAACCACAGAGAGATCATTTAAGAGAGGAGTGTGGTACAAGGAGTAGCAAGACACCCAGCCGGGGAATAACCACTAACCCTCCCATGAAATCTCTGCAAAGGAGAGATTTTCCAGCCACCAGGTCTTTCAGGGTCAGCAGAAAAGCTCCCCAGTCCCCTCTCCACCACCTCGAAGTGGTTGGGTGTAGCCCCCGGCCCCTGGAACTGCGGCTCCACTCTGCAGTTCTTCAGGGCCAAAGCCAAATCTTGGCTATTTCAGGACCCTGCTCACCTGAGGGCCTCCTTTGCCATTTGACTACTGCAGGTCCCAGCCAGTCTCTTGGTCTCCGCTTGCCAAAAGACACGTACACACCTAAAACATCTCAAGTTATCCTCCACAAACACCCCAAGGTGCAGGTATCCCCTCTCTCTTCAGCCCTCTCAGATGCCTCTAACGTAACCCAGCCATTTCTAAAGCCGCATCCCCAGAGATGTTTTTCACACTCTGCTGAGGTTCTCCACCTGCCATAAGGACACCAAACGCCACCGTAGGAGCACTCACCACCACACCTCTCGCTCCACAGTGCCTCTGATGCATGCGTTTAGAGCCTGTCTGGGTCGGCAGCCCCGGGCTGGCCAAAGACTCTGTAAACCCCACTTCCAGCCTCCCTCGGTCCTGCTGGCCTCGGCATGTCCATTGACCCCCTCAGCTCTCTGCGAGGCCACCCAAAAGCCAGGGCAGGGGCCAAGGCAGGGGTCCCCGGCTGGGGGTCAGGCTGGGCGGCATGGCCGGGGCCGTATCCTCGGCGTGTCCGTGTGTCGCTGCTGTCTGTTCCCCCAGCGCAGGAGCAGGTTGCTCGGCAGCATGATGCCATCTGTGCCGTCTCTCTCCTTCCCACGGTCAGGCACTCTTCCCTCATCACTTCTTGCCTAAGAGGCTTTCATCACTCCTGATAATTAGAGGGAGGCTCTCCTTCATGTGTTGAAGTCCCCCCCCCCCCCTCCTCCTCCCCGAAGCGTGTCGGGAGTGCGAGAAGCCCAGCCAGGCAGAAAACCCAGGCTGGGGGTGCAGCACAGACACAGACCCACAGCTTGCTCCCCATCCGCCTCCTCCCCAGCGCTGCCAGGGGCCAGGTGGAGACAAAACCCAGGCTGGGCAAGGGGAAGGGGGTCAGACCCACCGGCAGCGTCCCCCTTCCCTCCCAACATCCTGGTGCAAGAGGAGCGGCACCAACCTCAGACCCACATTTCAGGATCCCTCTGCACAAGGAGTGCCCCATCCCAAAACAAGACCAGGCTCACTGCCTGCCTGCGACCTCCCCGAGACAGAGAAGGCAGCAGGGTGGTTCTGCCTACCTCTGAGTGACCCACAGCCTCCACGCTTGCCCCCAACTCACCACACAGCTGGGTCAGGACCTACTGACGCTGCTCCCCTCCGCTTTCCAAACCATTCCCAAACTTGCTGAGGCCGCGCTAGAGAAATGCCTGACGCGGCTGCAGAAGAGCAGCGGTGCAGAGAGGGTGGCAGGACAGTGAAGGAGCATCTCAGAGCTGGGCGCATCTCCAGGGTGGGTGCAGGGCCACAAGCATCACTGCAGGACGAGCCCAGACCCAGGGCTGGCTTCGGAGGACCGGCTCCTCACTAGGCACGAGGGCAGCTCTGCAGAAGGCACCTCCAGCCACCACAGCAAGGTTGCAGCTGCCTCCACACCTGATCCAAAGCGATACTGCAGCTGATGGGAAGCACGGGAAGCCAGCTACGCTGGATCTGTGCTCCTCACTCAGGGTCCTTCCCGCGCTCCCAGCCCCAGGAGAGCCCACGTGCCCGAAGGAGCCCAGAGCTCTTCAGCACACTGGGCAGGGAAGGCAGAAAACAAAACCAGATTCCGCAGGGCTGTGATAAGCCTGAACAGCAAACAAGAGGGACAGGGGGTGCGAGCGTTACACACACACACACGTGTACACCCACGCACAAACACTGGGGCTATTTCCATGGAGCAGCGCATTCCTGGAGGAAGGACACGGAGCAAAGGACAGGGAAGAGGGACGGGGGCAAGTTCAACGGCACCAAGAGCAGGCCAGGGGAGGTCCATTGAGAAGGGAAATTATAAACACAGCGCTGATGGAAAACAGCATCTGCGCACGCACGGCACGGCCCGCTTGCGAGCCCCCCGACCGCTCCTCAGACCTCCCCTTGGCAGGAGGATTCACATCCTTAGCGAATACTCAGCTCCAGCACAGCCTGCATCTGGAGCAGCAGCTGTCAGGGGTAAGGGGCTGAACTGCGGTGCTCTGGGCTTTATATCCATCTCTCTGCCCCAGGGACAGGGGGAAAAGCCGAACAGCAGCCCGAACGGGTGCCTGGTGTCCCCCCCGGAGCCCCTACACAGACCTACAGACAGCCCTGTCCTTCCCAACCGGCATCCAGACCCATAGCTGGGAGAGCCATGGGGTGGGAGATGCATCCCCCTCCTCCCTCCCCCCCTGCCCCTCTCAAGCCAACACATTCTTGCCCTTCCTTTCATGCCAGCCCGATGCTTTTCCATCCCTGCTGGGTTTTGCCAAGGACCTTACTCACAAGAACTGGGCACACAGACTCCCAGCAGAGTGAGTCCAGAGCATCCAGTATCATGCTGGCTGGAGGATGCAGAATCAGGCCCTGGTTTCCAAAATCATCAGAAACACGCAATTCACGTGAAACACCTCCCCTCACTGAAACACACCACCAGGCTGCACCAGCCCTCCTCCTTCACAGCAAACGTGACATAAACCGGGCTATCCCGTGTGGTCTCTGGGACTATCCTAGGGGATTTTCCACCTGCCCCAGCCCAGGAGTACGCAGGGATCTGTTACCGCCTCGCAGCTCAGCTGTGCTAACTCAGATACACTCAACTCAACTGCTTGCAGCCATCTGTCTGTGCCTTCCAACGAGAAAGCATCTGTAAGCATCTGGAAACAGGCAGCGTGGGGCCTGCGGAGAAGCAGCCGCGCTGTGTACGGGCAGCTCGGAGGCACAGGCAGCCCAGGGCACGGCCAGACAGAAAGGCTGCAGCAAGGAGCCCAGTCATACACGGGCTGGCATCATCTGACACCGTCCCACGGGCGTCACCAGGTGCCTCAGCCCCTGGCCCCACGCATTAAAATCCCATTTACTTAATGGAGGCTTACAGAGAAAGCCTGACCTGTGGGACAGGGCGACATCAGACTCGCATCTCTCTGGCCAGGAGGAGCTAGAGCCGCCCGGCATGTCTGCCCCTCACCCCAGCCTCGGAGAGATTCAGCACCCCACTGCTGATGGGACCCAGGTGTCACAACCATCACCTCAGCAAGGCACAATCACCAGCACGGAACCGTCACGACCACCTCCCAGAGAGAAGACACAGCACGGGCATGCACAAGCACAGGCTTCCTGACTGCTGGGCTCCCCCCTCTCACCCTAAGACTGTGATTTTCCCCCTTTCCCCGTGCCACTGCCTGGATTTTTGATTCCACCTCGCAATGGCTGGTGATGCTGGGGGATCTGGTGATGTACCGGCCACGCCGGCGCTTGAAAAACCAGCAGCGCTGCAAAGCCTACCCATAGCAACGACGGAAGCGCCGAAGGCTTTCATCTTTTTCCCTGTCCCCCCTCCACTTTCCAGCCCCCTTCCCAGAGCCGCACTCTCCACAAGGCCAAAACACAACAGGAGTTACGGACTGGAGTTTCCAGAGGAGAAACCCAGAGAGCAAACACGGAAATAGCGGGAAGAATTACATCTTAGTATTCCCTGAAACTGCTCGCTGGCTTTCCAGGAGGATTCCCCGCTCGCCCACCTCACCAGCAAGCGCAGGCTGTGCCGGAGGCAGGCAGGGAGCCTGGTGTTACGTCTTTATCTTGAAAGGGGACTCATTTCCCCACAAACGCTTTGAAGAGGGAGTTTAATGCTGACAAAGACGACCTCAGCATCTGCCCGCGCACGCGCTGGACACGGGCTGATTCATTAAGCGATCAAAGGCGCCGAGCGGTCTTTCAATGCCTGTGCTTGATCAGTGCCCCATAGGAAACCCCCAGGGGAACCCACCCTGGTCCCTGCCACGGGGTTTTCTATCCCGTTCTCCACCGCAGAAACCACAGCCTGTCCCCAGGCAAGCCTGAGTGGGCAGCCCTGTTCCCCCACCATGGGCTGGCAGCGACCCTCAGCCACCCACGTCCCTCTTTGCAAGGGACCCATTTTTCTTCACCGACCTCCACGTTTCCACTCCCCCCTTTCCATGCACCTCTCACAGCTCAGCCAGAAACATCCCCTGCCTGATGCACAGGCCTTCAGGAGCAACATGCCCAAAAGGTGCCACTGCCTGGAAATGCCCCCCTGGGCCCCACAGGAGCCCTGAGGCTGCCAGGGACACCAAGCTGGGACCTCCAGAAGCTTGCCAGGTGACTCTGCTGGAGCAAGGAATGGAGGCCCAGAGACAGTGTGAATCCCAGACCAGGGCTCCACATATAAGTACCCCAGGAGCCAGCGATACTGGTCTGTGATGGGGACAGTCCCATTGCAACAGGTAACACTATAAAGCCCTGCAATAACAGATGGGACAGTAACAGGGTTCTACCAAGAAGGCATCCCCTCGGCCTGGACCATCACAAGCCAAATACGTGGGCAGCACAACCTCCTCTGTACCCCTCCTTCCCTGTAGAAGAAGGGGTTAGACCTGTCTTCCATTTTGCAACCCTTCCCTGAAGCAGGCTGCTTCCAGCAGTCCTCGAAAAAGCACGGGAAGAGGAGTTTTGCAGGGTGGTGAGGAACAGGAGAGCCAGGATCCTCACACAGCAGCAGCATCAGCCCCACAGCCTGCAAAAGGGCTTTAGCAACACTATTTGCTGACGCCTCTCCAGGCATCTGCAGAAAATAAGAAGGGTCAGACTCTCCCCTGTGTACTCGGTGGAACTGTGTTGGCTTCCCCGGAGCTACCCCAGCTTACACGAGCAAAGAGCTGCCTTATAACCCTCCAACTTCTCCATAGTCATCTGAAAAACCTCACCTAAACTTTTCACCTTCAGCTGAGAAATAATTCGACACACAGGCCTCTGGCTCCCAACCTAAGCAAAGCTGCTCAAATATAAAGAAAATTTAATGCACGGTGATCAGAGATCTCCACAGGAAAAACATTAGCTTCGTGGAAAAGCATATTGTTCCTAATACAGAATTTATCAGGCTGACGTATAGATTTTCCTCCACAAAATATGAAACCTGGATCTGAAAGGCTATTAACTCCGAAGAGATCCATTAAAGACGTCTGTCTGCAAATGGTATTTAAAAGTATTGCATCATCCTAGGTATTGTCATGCTCTTTGGCTATGGCTCGACTGCAGGTCACATAGTTAAAACTGCCTCCAAACCCTAAAATTCTTGACGTAAAGAAAATAATAATAATGTTCACCAGCCTAGAACACGGACTTTTCTATCAGCTCCAACCGGAGCCCATAAATATTAATGCATCCATAATTAGCCTTTTTAAATAATGCATCCAAAATTAAACATCAACGCAGTAATAAATCAGTCAGGGCTCTTTGTTGTAGGTTTGTTTGGGGGGGGGGGGGTGTTTTTTTTTTTCCCCTCCTGTGTCAGGCACATAAAATAAAATGCCAATTCCCACCACCTTTTCCCACTGGACCAAAATGATGGAGCCCCAATTGCACCCAATCTGATGCCATTTGTACTTAAAAGTCCTCTTTCCTTCATTTAGAAAAATAAAAGTCACATCTGCTTTTTGATTTGCAAAATAATGACATGCAGCCAGCCCGAGCCAAAGCTGAGCTAATGTTATTGAAACCACACGACGTGAAGGGAGACAAAGCTCATCTCAGGAGTCAAGGTGAGGGAGAAAGTCAAGTTTGCAAACTCTCTGCTGCCTCGCCGGCACATTGCTCCCCGTGCAAAGAGCAGGCAGGGCACAAGCCCTTGTGATGCACAAGGTTTGCAGGGGTTCTCCTCTGATGCACCCCACTCGGAGCTCGCTGCAGGCAGCCAGCCGAGGAGCCCACATCTCACCTGCTTCTCCCTGATCAAAGTGGAAAATCTGAACAGGCTTTGGAGAAGCAACCTGCAGCAGAGGCCTCCAAGGCAGGCTAGACTCTTTGCAAAAAGCTGTCCAAAAGAGATCACTCTGTATTTGCTTATCTATAATTACTGATCAGCTGGAGCACCACCATCCATAGGAGGTTTCTGACAGGGTAATGAAATCGTTTGCGTTCTTGAGCTCCGAATTCTTTGCCCAAACACACCCCGGCATCTCCTCCAGTGTTCCCACAGAAGAGCCATCTCCCCGCTGCTCATCAGGAGCTCGCTGTTAGAGGCTTTAGACACCCTGCTTAGACAGCACATCAATAATCCACACCTCCTCTATTTTACCACATGCATATCTCAAACCGCCTAAAAACCCGTACACGCAGTAGATTTCACAGCAGCCCGACAAGAAAGCAAATTCACAATTACTTCCAGTTCGGAAATTCTTGGGTAAACGCCCCAGGACATGCAGCATGTTCCACCCCGTGTTGCTGTAACTTTCCAGCTCGCTCTCCAGCAACCCTGGGAAGCAGGTACCGTCGCAGGAAAACACAGGCTTCTCCTTTTGCGTCGCCAAGTCACTCCTATTAACTGTTTCCAGGAATAACAAGATGCTTGGCATTTTCGGTCACATGGATTATTGCTACAGTCTGCAATGCAGTAACTTTGCTTTTCCTTCCACAGCTTTGCCAAACCCAAAGCCCTGATTTTAAGTGAGGTTCTGCCCTGATGCTACACGTTCCCATACGCCCAAGCCAGCTATGGGTGCTCTGGTCACCGTCCCAGTTTACAAGGGCAAAAGGAGGTGGTTTCTCACTGCAAACACCACTATACTCGATTGCCCTTTCCTCTTGCAACATCAGCGCCCACAAAGCTGGGAGACATCTCTCTCTCCCAGCCTCACCCCACCCCACCGATCCATTCCCAGAGTGCTCTCAAAAAGCCCAGGCCACTTACGACTGATGGACGCTGCAGTTGTAGAAAACAAAATCCACGGAGGCAAACTTCTTCCCCGTCTCCTTAGACTTCAGGTAGAGCTTCACCACTCGCTTGTCCCCTGGGAGAGACCCAGGCAGAAAAAGACATCAGAAAGGACACAGTGCACAGATCAGCATTCAGCCCAAGGCTTGTGATGGGCTGGGGGGAGATGGACATCACCATTCAAGCCCAATTAACAAACAAAATCCCCCAAATCTGCAACAAAAAGTGTTCACCCCTAACCATCCAGACACCAAGTGGGC
The DNA here is from genome assembly GCA_033628505.1 of Tringa tobata. Taxonomy (NCBI): domain Eukaryota; kingdom Metazoa; phylum Chordata; class Aves; order Charadriiformes; family Scolopacidae; genus Tringa; species Tringa tobata. The sequence goes on along the minus strand of JAHREE010150268.1, from coordinate 2,611 downwards.
CAACAGAGCCCAAGTACGGCTCTGAGACCCTACAGCTGATTGCAACCTGCTAGTGCGGAGGCAGGTGCCTTGGGTTGTACTGGTGGTACTGGAGAGGAGCTTAACAGTTCTGGAGTCAGCAGAATGCCCCAGAGCACATGGTCACCCACAGTACATCTGCCCCGGAATGGTCCACAGGTGGGAACAAGGCCAGGGTGCTCAGGACTGGTGTACAGACCACTACGGTGTCAGCAAGTAGCTGTGCCCATGGGTTGGCAGAGACCAAGGACCAGTCCCCCACGAGCAGCAATGTCCTCCCTCCTATACCCTGAGAACCCAACCTGGGTCCTGTTCAGGGCCTGGGGATCGCTGTCATGGGAGGACTGTCTTCACCCACATATGGCTGTGGGGCAACAATGGTGACAAGGTTTGTCTCAGGCTTTCTTCCCACCCCAGGGCCCAAGCTCACCGCGGCCCCTGGTGATGGGGATGACATCCTTGGCAGAGGGAGAGCTGCAGTAGATCTTTCCATCTTCAATGCGGCTCTCAGACTCGGTGAAGTCTTCAAAGGAGCAGTTGACTCCTGCTGAGAGGTCTGGGACGTTCCAGGCCTGCAGAACCAGCTGGGGAGGAGAAGCAAGGGAATTAGTACAGAAAACTAAGAAAAAAAGACTCCTCTTTGTCTGCTATGTGTGACTCCAGCCAACAGAAAAGACCAAGGATGCAATCCCTCCTTCACCACCCACACAGGGAGATCTGCCTGGGGCTTTCACAAGCAAGCCCCATCCATGGACTTACCCGCTGAAGCAAGGAGCGTGGATTTAAATGGGTTAAAAGATGGAATGACTCACAGCCTCCTGTCCTCTGCCCTCACCGTACCACAAGCCATTACACCTCACCTCTACAGAGACCAAGCACAGAATCAGGCTAAAGAGAGTTTCGCGGAAAGGCATCCACTCCGGCAGAGCCGAGGAGGGGAGGAATCCACCTCTTACTTCACAAAGTCATTCCCAGGGTCAGCAGTTCTCACTTTACAAAACGCTTGCCTTATTTCTAATTTGAATTTTTCACAGCTTCCAGCCATTAGTTCTTGTTATGCCTTTCCTTGATAGATTAAAAAGCCCTTTAGTCCCTGATATTTGCTCCTTGTAAAGGCACTTATACTCTGTAATCAAGTCACCTCTTAATCTTCTTTTTGATAAGCTAAGCAGATTGAGCTCTGGAAGTCTCTCACTGCAAGGCATTTTCTCCAGCCTTCAACTCATTTACATGATGTTTACGGGAGGTTTTCAGCCTCCCCCTTTAAAAGCTGGACTCCAGCCCGAGCGCAGCATCCCTGCACCAACGACCCCAGACCTCCGTGCAGCGTCCTGCCATGGGTCGGGGAGATAACCACCCCCAGAGCTGAAAATGCCACCCAGTTCCTGGCTTCGCCCAAGGAGCATGGAGAGCCACAGAGCGAGGGCTCAACCTCAGCACTGTTTTCCAGGATACTGGGCAAATGCTTGTCTTCTCCCTCCACATCTAACTTTAGACTTGGCAGTACCGAGCCCCAATTTTTCTGCTAAACCAGCCCCAAACCAGAGCCAACTGCTCTGCAGAGGAATCTCACCCCATACCGACCCCCAGCCTCAGCATCCCAGCAGGTCCCATCCGCAGCCATCTCACATTTATTTCCACGTTACCATCGAACGTTAGCCCCTGCAGAAGTGGTTTCCAAACTGTTTTCATCCCGTGACAATTCCCCTCTGACAAGGACTTTTTGAGATTTGTCACGGAGCCAGTTCTTAATCCACTTAACACATGCTTTATCAATATTGTATAATGCTAATTTTTAATCAGAACGTTGTGTTGTACCAAGTCAAACGCCTTGTAGAAGCCTAAAGACATCACATCCCCACAGTCCCTCTTCTAATTCAAGTCATAATTTCATCAAAGAACAAAATGTGGTTTGTTTGACATAAAACTGCATAGACTGGCATTAATTATATTCTCATCCTTAAATCTTTATCAGTTGCATCCTGCACTCGTTTTTTTTCCCTTTAGTTTTTCTAAATCTAATGTTGAACTAAGCAGTCTCTGACCATTTGGGCCATTCCATGTGCCCTTTCTGCATTGGGGCAAAAAAAAAAATGAGAACTTTCTGTTTCCTGGGCTTTTCTCAACATTTGCTTATTTATTACAAAATGTTAATTATTTAGTACCCTATTATTACAAATATCCACAGGCCAAGGAACTCCACAGCAGCTCTTCTAGAACTCCCGAGTGCCAGACATCCAGACTGGCGGTTTTCAAAAACTTTATTGCTAGTATACGCTGTTTCGTATTCTCTTCACAGTGCTAATGGCCTGGAAAATACTTCGGGGAAGTCCATCATCCTTTCTGTCTGCACAGAGAGAGCAGCGACTCGTGCATCGAAGTCTCATCCCAAAAATATCTACTGCAGGCCAGGGTCAGAGACAGGCTATTGAGCTAGATGGATCGCCGACCTAGGAATGGCAGCTCTGATGTTGGTGTTTGTATTATGGAGAAATATTTATTGCTCAGCTTGTGTCTTTTCTGAATAATCATCAAGTGGTTTATTATCTCCATCAATAGACCAGCCCTCATCAATGCCCTGCACTTTGCTCTG
>JAHREE010150267.1:0-11005 GCA_033628505.1 Tringa tobata | reverse complement strand
GGTGTGTATGAACAGTGGGTCAGGCTTTCCAAGAACTCTGCTGGTGGGGACGAAGGGCTGTGGAGTGATCGTTACCTGTTGAGACGGGTGGAGCTAGTTCCACACTCTGCCAGGAGCTCTGCATGGCCGTGGATGCCAAGGGCGTGTGTTCCCCCCGGGCACACAGATGTGGCAGCAGAGCAGGGTCTGTGGGTGTGAACTTGATTGCCAAAAGGTGCTCTCGCTGAGGGTCTGCTCACAAAGGCACATGGGGGCTGTTACTGCAGGGGCACCCGAGTGAAGCAGGAGGCAGCTTTTGGCTCTGGCAAACCACGCTGCTGCTGCTGCAGGGCTGCCTGGTCAGAACTGGCTATTGTACTTAGTCCTGTGCCTGTGGAGATGGTGTTCCTGGAAGAACAGCCCTGGATGTGTCCTGGAACAGCCCGAGGGTGATTTGTCCCCATCTGTGATATGCTTCCTGGCAACCTGAGGAGTCAGACCAGCACAAATGGGGCTCTCTGTAAAGCATTGGGGAAGAGGAGAGAAACAGAGATATATCTCTGTCCTCAACCATTTTTCCTGGTTTCCAAGAACCCTGGCACCGAGGGGAGCTGCTTGGATGTGAATATCCAGCTTGTGCATCCTGCAGGAGGCAGAACAGCTCTCAGGCCTCGCTCAGCAGTCTTATTTGTTTGCTTCTCAAGGCGCTGTCTGTGTGTGACTCGTTCTCCCCGCTCTTCTGGCTCTGCTTGTTCTGCTGAAAGCCCAAAAGCTTGCTCTGAGCAGGGAGAGTTTCACTGGTGAATCATCCTGACCAGATAAAATATTTAGAGAGGAACAGGCTATTAATAGCTGTGTCCACCCACAGCAGCAGGAGAGCTGCAGAGAGTCCCAACAACATACGTGGCAGTTGCGAGGGGGAGGTGATGCCAGCTTCACGTTAGAGAATAGAGGTTGAAACAGGCTAAGCTGCAGTGCATGCCCTGCTGTTGGGGGATTACTGTAGAGGACAGATGTTGCAGGAAAATTAATACAGCTACAGGCGTGGTCCTTTGGCCAGTTTTTAAGCAAGTGTGCTCATCCTCTCGGCCCGCTGGACCAGCGTGTGGGAGGTGGCTGTCGTCAGGGAAGGTGGGTGGGCAAGGGGGTCTGTTTAGCCATGGTCATGTGGGACTTCACCAACTTTCTTTCCATGCCTCACAACTCTAGATTGCAAACCACACGGGATACATCAAAGTGGACTGGAAGCTAGTAGAACGGGACGTGAACAAAGCCAAGCAGCAGCTGAAATTTCACAGCAGCGGTAACAAAATGCCTCCAGAAGTGAAAGGCAAAGTGGATGAGGTGAGACAACTCTCCCAGGGCATGTGTGGGTGCTTAGCTGGAGGGCAGGAGAGAACGGGATTGACTCTTGGGCTCTTATGGATCTTCCGTCGTGCAAATACAAGGAGGGGATGATTGCGTGACAGCAAAACTGGAGAGACATCAAAGCTATCTATGTATATTTGAGACAACCAGGGTGGCTCCTGGGCGTGACACTGGCTCGCCATGTGTTGCTGCAAATTCCTTGGGGTTGGGAGGAAACGTGCTGGGGTTGTGGGGAGAAGTGTCTCTTCAGTCTGACGGGAAAAGCTGAGCAAATCTGGCAGCAGAGTGGCCTTGTTACCCTGGACTCTGCTATGCCCTGGTCTGGCACACGCAGTCGGTGGCCCCTTCTGTCAGAGTGACTGTGCTGGTTGTGAGAGAGCCCTGGAGCACGTAGGTTTGGACTGCAACTCTTGGAGCACCCCGGCTGCGCTGGGACCAGACCAGTTCAGGAGCTTTACATGCAGCAGGGAGATTGGGGAGGGGATATTATTAGGTAGAACACTTTTCCTGGATCCAAGCAGTGGCCTCTCTCCGAGCGTTACTCACCTTGGAGAACAGCCTGAGGGGTGTCTTCTGATGGGAAGGGTGCGTGGGTGGCCTGCTGTTATTGAACACTGTTGGCTCTTCTCTCCCCTGCTTAGGTGATCATCTTTCTGAAGAAGAATGTTATCCTGACTGGAGGGTTTGCTGGAGGATTCCTGCTCGGAATGGCATCCTAGAAACTGCACTTGACACTCCCTTCATGCCTAGTCTCCCCTGCCCTCCTCTACTGCTGTTCTCTCTCACTTAGAAGTCAAAGGATGCTGCCGACAGGTGCAATCCCTTCTGCTCACAGGTTCCAGCCCTTATTTCTTACAACGCTGCTTCTGATTTCCAACTTTTTTCCCTGTCTGGGCTGTTAGGGTGCTGGGATCGATCTGAAAGCTTATGACTCCCGGTGTATCATTGTGATTCCTTTCCCCACCAAATACGCCCAGTCTCAGATTTTCTGATGAGTTGCAGCCTCATAAACATGTAGCGGCAGAGAAATCTCTTAAATATGCTTCTTCCCAGGTGCTCGGGCTGTTACATGTACATTTGTCTGCCGGTGTACGTGTACAACAGCCATCAGCTCTTCACTGCTATTTAGCTTGCACTTTTTCCGCCCCGGTACCTGGAAAGCTTGTGCTTCCCTCTCTGCAGAGATGGTGTGTGCAGTCCAAAATATGCTTGGCTGTCCGTGCAGGGATGCAGAAGTGTCAGGGGTCAGCCTGGGCTGTGTCCAGGGCAGGTGGATAAGGAGCAAGTTCACTCTATATGTGGTGCTGGGGGTTCTCCTGCCCTCCCCTGGCCGTTGCACTGCACGTAGATGGCCGTTTGGCTTCTCCCCTGCTGTTATTTATACCCCTTACTGGAACCGCAGCACTGGCACCGCTGATGGAAACCGAGCACCGCGGGTGACTCTCCAGGCCCTTTCCTCATCATGTGTTCTAAAAGCCACCAAGCTTCCTGCGCCGTAGGGCCTCTTTCTGACTTGCTAGCTGACTGCTCAGCCTTTGAAACGTGCTGAGGTGCTCTCTGGTGGTGGGCAGGCTTCCAGGGCGCTTGACGTGTCTGTGTCAGGCGAGAGCTGGCGTAGGCCACGTGCGTTTCAGCTGTGCTGCTTACTGTAAATCACCTTGGGCTTCAGACTGGGGTCTGCCATGGCTTTCTCTGTCCACTTTGGCATTGGTGATGCTCTTAGAGCCGTAGCCCTGTGGGACAGAAGGGTCCCTGTTGCCAGCTCTGCTGGAGCGGTGGCAGGGGAGGATGTGAAATCTGGAGTGCAGTCCTTTACCTGCCTCTGCAGAGAACAAACTCCATCTCCCCAGTCTCTGCCAGCAACTGAAATGACAGAACTATTGGGAAATCCAGGTTGTGCTCTTGTGGGAGTGGCTCGCTTCCATACGGTCTAGGTTATTTTCTTTCCTTCTTTGTGTTTACCATTTCCACACACACAAAAAAAAAAAAGCTGCTGGCTTAATTCCACCTGCTTCAGCCCTTCTCCTGCAGGTGATGAGGCAGCCCAGATGCAGAGCTCAGCTCTTTTGGGACAGTCTGTCCCCGTGCAGCTGTGTGCAGAGCAGAACTCTAACCTATGAGAGAAAATTACCAAAAAAACACCCCAAAATCCCTCAGAGGTGTTCTGCACTGGCTGTGCTTGGCTGGCATTATGGCTTTCCAGAGTGTGGGGATTTGCATGACGGTTGGGTGATGTCCTCCAGCAGGTACATGTAGGAGTTCTTTCTGGGAACGTGGGGTTTTTTTATGTTTTCCCATCCTTCAGTGGGAAAAATGCAAGGGAATGATGATGCACGTGGGTGATTGGCACGCAGCACCGGGCTCTGCGGCTGCACCCCATCTCCAGTGCCACGTAACACCTTTCTGATCATCCCTGCTGCTCCCAGCAAGGCTAGAAACAGGGATCTCCCCACCCTGAGAGCTGCTGGAAGAGCTGGAATGGTGGGTTCTTCCACCAGAGGTTTTGGGATGAGTGCTTGTAGTTGTTAATTGTGTTTCAGCTCTGTTGATTGTCAGTGCAGCAATTAGCTGAGGTTTTCTCACCTTCGGGATCTGAAAAGAAGCTGTGGGTAATCAGGAAACACAAGTTGGTCTTTTTGCTCCTGTCCTGCCATAGGTGGCCACCAAGGAGAACGAGGAGCAGCTGGGCTCACTTCCATAAACAATGGTCTTCCTAGAAGACATCTAGGAAGGAGTGATGCGATGCAGCAAATAGACCTTCAGTAAATTGGTCTTTGGGAGTGGAATGACAGATGCTGGTGGTGGTTTTGGAGTTTTTTGATATATATATTTTTTGTGTGTAGGAACCCTGCAGGGCTGAAGGTGCATGAATGGAGATGTTCATATTGCAGGGTCTGTCTTCTTCCTGTAGGAGAACAGCGTTGCTGCCCCTCTGCCTGCTGTGCTGTATAAAACAGCTTCTTCTGAGGTGCACTAATCTCCACAAAGCTTTCTCCAGCGACGAAGCTCAAAGTAAATCATTAACAGATGGTAGGGATGTTTTTCAGGCTCAAATCAGTCACGGTTTCTGCCCAGCCCCAGGGAAGGGTGCACTGGGTTCTGCTCCAAGGGGTCCTGACTCGCTGCTACGGAGAGAAATGACCCAGAGAGGGAGCTCAAACGCCTCAATTGCTGCTGGAAAGGGGAAACAAGTGACAAATTCACATCGAGTTGGGTGTGAATGGAGGAGGGCATCAGGATCTGGCCAATATTTCTGCTGTGCCAGTGTCAGGCTCGTGGCTGGCACCGTGTGATGCTGTGGGCTCCCACTGGAAGCTTTGATGCTGAATCGGCCTCTGTGGGGAGGCATTTTCACGGTGGCAGGTGCCAAGATGAGGTGTTTCCCCACGTCCCCACCCGCCCCTGCTCCTTTTTGGTCTCATTGCAACAACTTCTGGTGTCTGTTCCAGTACAAGAAGGTTTTTAAAAAAGAAACAAACCACATTAGGCTTTTAAAAGTGTTTTTATATATTGTATGTAAATGCTTGTTGAAGTGATATTTTATTAAACGGTTTTGCTCTAATAGTTTCTACGTGTGAGGTCTGACTTCCCGGGAACCAGCAGGGTTTTGTTTCCCCAGCCATTGTTGCGTGTGACTCAGGGAGAAGGAGCAGTTACAGCCAGTCTGGTAGCCCGAGGCCAGCAGCTTTCCCTCTTCTCTGCAGGTGAATCCCTCTCCTCCGTGATCCCGGCACCAGTCAGCCATGGGTGATCCACTTAAAAGGTGGGATGTTTCTGGGGCAGACCCTCCCTGCTGAGGAAGTTTGCTCCACTCGAGTAGAAACGGGCACAGAGATGAGGCTTTAATAGACGCAACAGAAGCCTAAATACTTTTTTTTTTAATCCCCCACCAGTGATTTTTTTTCCCACTGCTGCTGCTGAGACAGGGCAAAAGGGGAAAATGAGCTACTTGTCAAGTGTTTGAGCTGCTTTACAACATCGTCATCACTTTCCCCTACTTTTCAGGAATACTAAAAACCCCTATTTTGTCTTGAGGGTTTTTTCAGGGGGGTGGGAGGGGAAGGCCAGCCCTGAATGATTCTCATCTTGAGCCCCGAGTTATAAAAATACCAAGCAGCTTCTATATTAAACATGATGATATCACTGTGAATGGCAGGCAAACTGCCCGCCCGCGGCGACGTTGTGTTCTCAATAAACAACCAAACCCAGACTACGGTTTGTTCCAGTCGTTTATTTTGTATCATGGTATTTTAGAGCGGTGAATACAGATGGTTTGCTTTTCTAGGCTTCAATACACTCAACTATTGTGCCTAGACTACAGTGGTCTGTTTATAGAAGCTGTATTTTATAAGTAAGTTGATCACAGCACAAAAGTCCTTTACGGCTAGATCTAATGACAGAGTTAGGAGCCTGGTGGGTTTGAAGTCTGGTATTTAAGGTGCCAAGGCCATGAGGGGGCCTCAGCACCCACTGAGGTGCCTGGACTCCTGCTACAGGGGATGGAGAGACTTAGGCAGCTCTGAGGGGTGATGCAGGAACCTGTCTAGCGAGCTCTTCCTACAGGTCACAGGAAATTTCTGCTGCACGGGTGAGAACTTCTGAAAAGCCATCTCTCCCTTGGGGTCCAGACACAGCCGGTTTGTGAGTGAGTCTGAAATGCTGCTTTGAAAGCAAGTGCCTACGACTGCTTGTTCAGTTAAGCAGCACCTAAATCCGTTGTTGGATCTAGCCCAGGGCTTTGTGTCAGGCCTCTGGGTGCCAGCGGGTCAAACTACGCTGGGTTCGTAACATATTGCTTAAAAGGTGTTCAATTATACATAAATTTATAAATTTTATATCAACAGTCTGATCTCTCAAATGAATATTGCTTTTTTTTTTTTTTCTTCTTTTTAAAAATAAATCCTATTCCTGTAGCAATCCCTGAAATGTTCCTGTAACATCTTTTTCATGCAAATAGCAGCGTGTAGGCAATTCAAATAGAAAGTAACCAAAAGTCTGTCCAGTGGGAAAGTGAGGCACTTGGGCAAAGTGACTTGTGGTCACTCGTGATCTATGCAAGACCTAGGAACAACCCCCAGACCCGATTCCCATTCTTGAGCTTGGACCACTGGACAGGCCAATGTTGTCTGGAACTACTGCGTGGTGGCAGCAATACCTTTGCTGTGTCATAAATGGGCTTGTTTTGTGTGTAACGCTTAAACTCACTCACTCTTCTGAGCTCGTTTCCTGTACCTCCCGCTCCGCAGGCCAGAATAACTCAGTTCCAGTTCTCCATTTTGGGAGCAAGGATGGATTAGAGTAAGGTAAGCATTCTAAAAACATCGAGTTGACTTTTCACAGACACAGGTGCGATGCAAAGACAATGTAGAGATGACGTTTTGGTACAGAAAACAAAAGTCTGTTAACCATCTGTTGGTACTGCGTTATATTTTTTGGTGTGCCAGGATGGTGTGGTCTTAGGAGCGATCTTGAAAGTCAGGAGCTTTCCTGAAAGTCTAAAGAAGGCTTGAAAAAAACACACACGAGCTCTGCAGGTGAGTCCGTGCTCCGGTACCTGCTGGAGCCGCATCGTGTTACTGAGGTGATGGGGGAATTCCTTCTGAAGTCGCCTTAAGCTTTTCTCTCTCCCTTTCTTCTTTCTCAAACCCTGAACAACAGACGGATCTGCCCTTGGGGTACCGGGCGCAGCATTTCCGCATCTCCTGCAGCACGCTTTCACACTTAGACTCCACGTAGTTGTTCACTGGAAAACAAGAAGGAGACACTAAGTCTGCAGAGGGGAAACAGCTTTTTGTCCCCAGAGGGGACACACCTATCCCAGCCCTAAGTGTCTTGCTCTGAAAAGCATGAGATGCTGACATGGATTTCATCGCTTTCTTGGCTCTACAACCTCTCTTTAGTTTCTGCTATCTAAAGCCAGGCAGAGGCAGCCTTGCTGTGGTGGGTGGGAGCGTCCTCAGTCCCCCAGCTCTGTGGCTGTCACATCTCACTGCAGTAAGAACGAGGTTTCCCTTATTGCCACCCTTCAATCCTTACTTTCTTTAGCCTGGGTGCTTTTTAGCTGCATCTTGTCATCCAAGGCTTTCAACCCAGCTGCCGTGTGACTACAAGGGTCGCAGCTGAGTGTGAATGTAAGAGCATCCAAAGAGGATGTGGTGTGAGCAGGGACACCTTTTGGCAGCGGGGGGTTTGTCAGAGGAAGGGGTGAGGAGCTTGACTGGAGCCAACCTCCTGCTGGTGGCCTGCTGTGGGCAGGCTGCAGCTTTGCAGCGTGACCGGAGCAAGCAGGAGCGTTCCACCAGACCCCAGCAGCTGAACCCAACTGCACAAGAGCCAGTGACACGACCACCTTCCGCACAAAGGTCTCGCCTCTAGCCCAGGAGGTCCCTTAGCCACATAACTAACCTCACCTCCTCTTGCTTTCCTTCCTAGGCTTCTCCTCTCGGACACTGTGGAGCTGGGACACGGGGCTAAACAAGCTCCTCGTCTGAGTGGGCTCGCTGTCTGTGCCTGGCACAGCTATGCTCCCCCTCGGACTTTCTCCGTGTCACTTCTGTGTCAGGCTGGGAGAGACCTCACCGCACCGGCAGGTTCAGGCACTGCGGGACGCGGGGGATTTGTCCAGCAGCCTTTCTGCCCTCGGGCTTTGCTGGCTGCCACCACTGGCTGAGGTGACAAAGCCCAGGGTGCTTTTGCAGGGCTGGCCACCAGGCTCTGGGAGAGAAGCCCTGCCGGCTACGCGAGCAGGCCGAGTCTGTGGCCTGAATTAATAACCACCCGCGCGGCCTCGGATGGGCCTCACAACCACTACACTGCCTCGGATGGGCCTCACAACCACTACACAGCTGCACCCGCCACCGGGTTTTTTTAAAAGACTAAAAGAAGCAGCAGCAGCAGCAGCAACCCAATGAGAGAAAGGCACAGCACACGCTGGAGATCCCAGAAAGCAGCAGCGAACGCCCTCCGGTTAACGAGGCAGCCAGCCCCACGCTAATCACTGGGCTGTGGGTTCCCTAACCGGGCCAGGGAGTGACCTCCAACACAAGCACAGAGGTCACCCCGGAGAAAAAGGTTATGGTGATGTTACTGCTTTGTGCAAGCTGAGGAGGCCTGGCAGGCCCTCAGGGAGGAGAGCTAACCTCTCTCTGCCATGCCCTGCTGATGAGGAGGGCTCCAGCGCTCTCCTAACTGTTCCTCTGCCTGTGCAGGTTTGTTTCTAGAGCTACAGCTACATCCAGGCACACCCTGCTATCTGTCAGGGGCACACTCCTGAAAAGCACAGTGGTTAGTCATGCAATGGATAGCAAAACACAAAAGAGATCTACAGTGAGCATTCGGTCTCACAGAGGAAGGAGGCAAGATCTTTTGGAATCAATGACCCTCTCCAAAACCAGCCTCTGAAAAGCCAGCATCTCCCAAAGGTCCCTTCTGCCCTCCACCTTCTCCACTGTGTCACTGTGGTCACTGTCCCTGTGTATTTGTCAGTTAAGGCTCCATAGGCATCCTCTCTCATTGATTCTTAGAGGAAAAAATTGTTTTTGCTGTCTGTCAGCTCAGCTGCTTTATCCATGTAACTCCGACAACTCCACAGCAGGACAACATGCAAACAACAGCAGCACCCCGAAACCAGAGCCGGGGAAGCAGTGGGCAGAGGAGGGTGCACGGGGTGGTCAAAGAGCTTCCCCGCTAACACTGAACCGTTCAGATCAAATCCACACACAAACCTCCACAGGTAAAACACTTGGAATAACCTCTCTGAAAGTTACAAACTTAACAATGTCACAAGTGGAACCAAACCAGCAACAAATATTAGCTTTTAAGTGCAGTAACTATGGGGAGAGAAGGCAGCCCTTCATGGGAGAAGGCTCCAAACCACAAGGACAGTACAAGTATCCAGACAAACGTTGGGGACATGTAGAGGGAGTTGTTTGAGTTGAAAGCAGCTTCCAAAAACCAATCCTGGGAAAGACAAACATCTACCCCCAGCACGACCCCCTCCGCCCTCCCTCCTGTATTTTAGCTAACCTGCTTGGAGTCTGCAAATAAATTAAAGGCAGAAACAAGCTGCTGTGGAACTGGCCTGGCTGGTTTTAGCTGCGGCATCGCTAGCCTCCTGCCTCCTCATCCCTGGGCTACCACCAGGAGTTACCCTCAGGAGAAGCTCAGAGTGTGCTGGGGAAGGGCTCCACCAAGTGAGTTAGGAAGGACTCTTCCCCATAGGGCTGAGCTGCCTTGGCACAGGGGAGTGTTTTCTCTTATTCCTTCCATAAGGCAAATCCTTTTCCAAAAAGCAATCAACATTTTTAAAAAATAACGTCCTCTGCAAGTAACAAGCCTGCTCTCCTCAACTCAGGCTCCTAAAACATATTATCACCTAGTCTCCCTCGCCCCTACAAATATTTAGCTAAGCTGATAGAAAACAAGCGGTACAGGTCTCCAGAGGGAGAGCGTCTCACACCTTGAGGCCGGATCACAGATCCCCGACCTTCTCCTGACAGACATCTCTCTGACCTGCTCTTAAAACACCCCTGGAGCTGGAAGCTCTGCAGCCTTCTCATACGATCCACCCACCACCCGCTCCCAGAGAGAGCTTATTATACCGTCTAGCTCTCCCCGCCTACAGCCGCGTCCCAAGACAACACACGGGATCTCACTCCCAGCACGGAGAACACTCGGAAAGAAGCACAACGTTACCCTCACAAACGCTCTCTTTTGTACTAATGGTGTCTCATTATTTCAAACCAAGCACAAGGGAATTCTATCAAAACCACAGTTTAGTTTGCTTTGCAGCCAGGTGATGCTAATGTGCCTGTTTTCTTCCTTTTCAAAGTGAAAAGAGAACAGGGTTAAGTTAAAAGAATTAAGTTCCACCAAAGATCAAGACACCAAAAAGACAAAAATGACACTTGGTACCTTGCAAGCATTTCTGTATTGCACAGGCTTGTTTCTGGCAGGGATCCTTCTGGGACATGTTCAGAGAACTAAAATGATAGGAAAATGTTACTGTAGAAACAACGTGCTTTTCAGGGGGGGCAGGGGGGGGGGGGGGGGGGTGGCAAGACACTGTCCTAAAGCCAAGGCTTTAAAGAGCTCCCAATTTCCCTCTCTGTCACAGATAGATCAGAAAGCATCTGTTGCTGCTTGCAGGTGCCTGCCAACATACGCAAGAATTCTCTGTGTCTGGCTAAAGGATGATAACATGGACAATGAATACGGGAAGTTTTACGTTGCCAGGCTTGACTGCCTTTTTCTTTTCTCTGGTCAAAATGTGCCCTTTTTCACTTGGATGCACAAAGATTCCAGCAAATATTCAAATTAACAAGGCTGACTATTTTTTAACAGTTCTGTGCCTCTACACCTTATACTAAAGCATATATTTGCATAAAAGCCCTCTGTGTGACCTCTACACAACCAAGGATTTGGTGTTAGTCACGTAACTGCAGCTGGAGGAGGCATTTAAAAAACCAACCAAACAAAACCACTTAGTTGGGTATGTCATGTCCCATAAAGACAACAAGGAGGGCTTTTTTTGTTTTGTTCCATAAGAAAAGCTTTCGGAAATCCCACCCACTCCCCCAAAAACCAGCCTGGAGGACAGCTCCAACTTGCTCAAATCCCTAGAAAGCGAGATTTCAGACACTCAATTTGACTTTCTGTG
>JAHREE010150264.1:0-19162 GCA_033628505.1 Tringa tobata | reverse complement strand
GGGAGGGAGGAGGGAGAGCTCAAACAGATGGCCCAAGTACCAATCTCACTGTCTCTTACCTCCTTACGAAATAAATGAGCGGTGCAGAGAGAAATTGGGGCTGTGTAATGTGCTCTCAGGGTGTGCACTTCCCAGGCAACGCTGGTCCGAGGCTGCTGGGGTCAGTGTGGATGTTACTCTTGTACCCTCTTGTCTTGAGATACCAGTTAATATATTCAGCTCTTGATCAGACTCTCATTATTGGGAGATTCAGCAGGGACACCAAGCATGGGCTTTATTGGGCTTTATTTTATTATTTTTTTTTTCCCTGCTCCATGTTCATTTAGTTCAGTAATTTCTTTCCCTCAGGAAACTCGGGCTCGGATGCAGCGTCTGGGTTTTCAATGAGGTCCATCTTTATTTTATGGTTGCAACAGGCATTTGGGTTTCCAGCTGTGGAAAAAAACCCCACCCCCTCCTTCCCCGTTTTAAAGGACGGGTTTTCTTCATATTGTGGTGCTGTCGGTGAGAGTGAGACATGGGAAAAGGCTAAGATCCGAGAGATAATCTCTGCTGTGTTGGGAGGAGGTGTTAGGAGAAGTTTCTTGTATCAAAGAGGTCCCGAGGAAGCTGGTGGCCCTGCCATCGCACTGGTCTGGGGGTGGCAGATGGATGCAGCCACCATGGTCTGTGGGCTTCAGCCTTGGTCAAGTCCCACGGGGACCTGCTCCGGCCGGGCAAGGATGGTCAACAGAGCCTGGCTGCATCCCTGCTTGGCCAACCATCTCACCTGGAGCCTGCTGGCTTGTCCGGCCTGGGGCTGCAGAGGAGAGTGGGAGGCAGAGGCGATGCAGGGAGAGGGACAGCAGCCGCTTGATGGAACGGAAAATGCTGACATAAATTAATCAAACGAGGCATCTCGCAAGATTGAATTAGATCCTGATTTATGACTGCGGTGCTGCTGCTTCTGCAGTTCCTGTGCTCCCTGCTTATCCCTCACCCCCTGATTTATGGGGAGGCTACCGCTGAGAAGGGGCCCCTATGGAAAGAGCGGATGGATGGATGGATGGTGTTCCCAGCTGGGCTAATACCAGCCATCACATCATGTTGTTCCTCAGGACTTCACCTGTTCAACTGCTGTATAAGCTCAATTTATAGGCTTTTCGGATGTGTTGCGTAGCTCTTGAAAGACTGATGCCTAAAACAGGAGAGAGCCTTTAGTCCTGCATCTTGCTCATCCTCTGGCTCCTCAGTCCCACCAGGAAGGCCCCTACGAGCACCATCCTGTGACCAGTTGCTGCAGAAAGGTCTTTCCAACCCCTTCAGGTTGGGCTGGTTTGTGAGAGAGACTCTCTTCCAAGAGGTGTTTCTACTCTTTGGGATCCAAATCCCTTCATTTCTATTCCACTCTGAGAGCTCCTGTAGCTACTGGTTTCCTTATCGTGCCCTGTAGAGGAGAGCATGATTTGTCTGGACATGTCCAATACGTTTGCACGCTGTACAAGGTCATCAGAGCATGAAGTGACTTCTCATCCTTTGCATTCACACAGGAGCCAGAGAAGCTTGAAGGAGCGTGATGCTAAGGTGGCTTTGAAGATATTTATGGGGACCTGGCTCCCCACGAGGAGGTAGCAAGAGAAGATAAAGGGGATTAGGTGAAAATGGAGCTGTTTGACAATGGACAAGCTCAGAGCAGAAAGTTGGGGTGTGGTTATTGATGGGGAAGGTCGTGGACGGCGTGGAAAATAGAAATGTGTAGTTTGTGTGGAATGAGTTAGAGGAGGAGCCTCATGAGAAATGTGGAGGGTCCATGGAGCAGGTGAGGAGGAACAGGGCTTTGGAGAGAAAGGAGTAAGGTGCATTTGACCCAAGGGCTGTCTTGTTTGCCTACTGTCCATGTAGGATCCCTTCAGCTTCTTGAATTCCAGGTAGGAAAAGCATTTTCCAAAGAGCCAGCCCCTTCCCTGGCAGTGAGTGTCCCTCGGTGCGGTGGCTGGGCTGGGGAACCAGAGGACTGGGCTTCAGCAGGAGGGCAGGAGCCCCCAGCCTTGTTTGCAGCCATGTTCCCTGGGTACCTGGCATCAGAGATGAAGAATAGAAACACATCTTCTGTCTTCCTGCAGTGTATTGATTTTTTGCTCCCTGCTCCGGCCTTTTGCTCGTCCTTTTCAGCAGCTGGCGGTGGAATGAAATATAAGGTTTGAAAAACTAAAAATACAAAAAGTGACAGCTTCATTGCTCCGAGTGATGGTATTTTGAGGGGAAGCGTGACCTGAGGAAAACAGAGACGATGCCGACCTGGCCTGCCTCCCCTCGCTTGGCGTGGGAGGGGGGCAGTGAAAGGAAGGGGGCTCGGGGCTGGGGTGCCGAGTGGTGTCCCTGCTGTGCTCGGGGGTGGCCCCGCTCCTTCTGCAGAGGCAGCTCTGGGTTGCTTTGGAGGTTTGGCAATGGGAAGGGAATGGGATTGCAGTTCCAGGGTGTGGGATGTCCTGTTCATGTCCCTGCCACTCGCCTGTGTGGGACGCATCAGCTTGCAGTGCCCCTTTTGTCCCCCCTCTGACAAATGAAGGTGGCTCGGGGCCCTTCGGGTGATGGGAGCTGGGGTAGACCTGATGCCCTGTTGCTGTCTGTCTGGCACCGCCGGACCTGGAGCGTGATTTTAAGGCTATTTGCAGGCTTCTGGGTGGTTACCAATTAGCAGCTGCCGCAGCTCGCTGCAACGCAGCAGCCTGCCTTCGGTCGGAGAGTGCCCAGCAGGGTTTAAATTACTTGTCATTTGCCTTGTTTTGCTTGGCCATTTGAATGGTTGACTCTCTCCTAATTGGCGTCGTAACCACTGGGGTGATACGCTCAGAGGTTCTTGATTGGATTCCTACTTTTTGGGGACTGGGAGCAGTGGGGGGAGGGGGAAGGCTGGCAGATGCTGCAGAAATTAAGCAATGGAATTTAATTCCTCTGTGTCGTTTGGAGAGACAGGCAGTGCAGAAACAAGGAATCCCTTGGGTTTTCCACATTGGGATGAATTCAGCCTGGGGGTTTGGATGGTGCAGGGAGTGGTTTAGGCATTAGGAAGCTTCATGGAAAGGTGGAGGAGCCATGCACTTGGCGTGTTTGGGTTGTGCCAGCCGAGATGGGGAATTTTGGAAGGTCTTTTAGGGTGGTAGATGAGTTAATCTGTGCATGCTTAGCAAGGAGTTACATGGCCCACAATTAAAGCAAGCACAAAAACTGCCCCTGTGCCGTAGTGAGCATCCCAAGGACTGTCCATACAGGATGGCCAGCTCCAGCCAGAGGCTACCAGCCTCCTAACTCCGGCTTTTTGCTGGCGGGCTCACAAACTCCTGAGGGGTTCAGGATCCTCAGGAGTTTCTGTGCCCCTGCCGCAGAGCCGAGCTCGGCGGTGCAATGTTCCTCTTATTAAATCCGATGGCGATGAATGGGACATGACACCTGCGTCTATGATTCAAATCGAGTCATCCCATTACACGGCGTAAATCAATAAACAAAATGTAGCCGCTGACAGCGTTTACAGTTCCCCCTATTACTGCCAACCAGCCCATTTTCTGTGCATGAAAGAGGCATTTACACCCCATTTAACTGTGCTTTGATGCGGGATCCGGTTCCCGGGAAGAGTGGAAGCTTTGACAGGTGACATTAGGGGAAGGGGAGATCTACAGCGTTCATTTGTAGAGACCTGAGCCAAGGGTTGTGAGACATATTTTCACCCGTTTGGACTGTCCATCACCCTAATTGATGATGTGCTGGTTGGGAAATAGGGCTTGGACAGGAGGTGGGGTGATGCTGAGGTGGCTGGGGTGCAGCTATGTTGGAATTTCCTAAGGGATCATGTTCCCAAGAGAAAGGGAAATGTATTTCGCCTTCTGTCCTGGCTGGGGAAAGGTCTTTCTCTCGAGCTGGGTGACAGAGAAGAGAAGGATGAGGGAGAAGCAGGCTGGGACATGCACCGGGAGACATGGCTCTTGGAACACCTCAACTGTCCGACTTGATTTTATTTAATGGGCTTTGCAATCTGGTGATTAATCTGGTAATCAGAGGAAATGTTACAGTAACGGCTGGCAATAAAAATATAACCTAAAGTAGATACAAACTCCCTTTTTTCCTCTCTTTTTCTGTTTTTTTTTTCTCGCTGAGAAATTGTCAGTTGACATCTCTCCTCTTTATGAGAGACGGCAGGAGGGAGAGGGAGATGCATGTGATGGGAAAAACCTGGTCCCTGCTGCATCTTGCCAGGGCTCAGAAAACTTCCCAGCTCCTCGATGGGGCTGAGCAGCTCCTCCACCCTGAATTTAGTCAATCAGCACTGATTTCTACATGTATTTTTTGAGGGGTAGGCACGGACAGGGATCAGATCAGCTGCCCTCCGAACTGAGAATTGATAGTTTTGTCTCGTTTCCTGGAACGCCACCTAATCTCTGAATTATTCCAAAAAGGACAAGGAAAGCTTCTCTTTCTCTCTGCCCGCCTTTGTTGTTGGTTGATTTTGTTGGTGTTTTGCCGCTGCAGTTGGCTTTGTGGATAAAAAGGGCAGTTTGTGACCGAGAGGGAGAGAGATGTGGTTAGAAAACAGCAAAGGGGAGCAGGGATTTTGCAAAATGTACCGCTTGAACATCGCTTTGGCAGGATGGGGACATAAATCCAGGCATGTTTTTCACATTTTCCTACAGATTTCCACCAAAAAAAAAAGTCCCCTAAGCCCCAAAACGCAGCTTGGCCAGAGCCAGTGCTGGTGTTGATTCTGGAGGAAGAGTATTCCCATATGCTTTGCTAAGTCTGGATCTGCTTCCAGTAAATATCCTCGGCTGCCGGTATTGAAGTTGGACTCTCTGCCAGTCATCCATTTATTTATCCTTTGCAGTTCCCCCGGGGAGTGTCTGGGATGAGTTTAGTCCTTTCTTTCCTCATCTCCTTGAGCTTTTATCGTAACCCTTGTGGGAACGGTGGGGGCGAGGTCCTCTGGTGCTGAGGGATGGAGATGCCATTTCCATAGGGACTTGGTGCCAGACCTGACACTGGAAAGGGCAGGGAGCGGGCTGTGGAATGGGAAGCAGCTCTAAAACCCATGCAAGAAGTGGGAAAGGGGATGTCTCCAACCCAGCATCTCATTAGAAAGATTAAATACATCAAAACGGGTTGTTTCTTCATATTAAACTGGTCGTTTTTGATGCTTCCTTTCTAATTAGGAACCAGTCGAGAAAGATTTGGAAATCTTTCATGTTGATGGCCTTTAGATCACCTTCCCTGGAGGTACTGAAAAGGCGGGTGGACGTGGTGCTGCTGAGAGACGTGGTGGTTTGGGCAGTGTTGGGTTGATGGTTGGACTGGCTGATCTTAAAGATCCCTTCCAACCTAGAATATTCTATGATTTTGTGTTTCCTGGGAATGATGTTTCTTAATGCTGCCGTGTCCTGCGTGCCCTCCTCTGCCCTTCTCTGGGCTGCTGAGCACCTGGTTTTAACTTTGAAGGAAGTCCACCCTTCTTAGATGTCTTTCCCATCTTTCCTTGACTGTCACCTTTTGCTGCTGAATTCCCTGGACTGTGAAATGAAGCTTTTATTATCTTCCAAGAAAGGGGGAGGGAAGGGGGGGGACATACAGAAATTAAATTAGTGAAATTAAAAAGATGATGATGACGACGATGACTGTAACCTAACTTCAACCCTTTTCATTCCGCCTCACGTAGCGAGACAGCAGGCTGTGTTCTGGTGCTTCTGCTTGGATTGCTGTAAAGAACCGAACTTTTACTTTCAAATTAACCTGTCAAATCATATATTTATAAAGGAATTGAAGGCAGGAGAATGAGGGTCCCGGATATTCCCACGCATCAATTAGGGGGAAAATTAATTACAATTTACTGGCATTACCAAGTTAGAGCTCCTTTGATTAGAGAGCAGATCACTCTGTGCTCTGGAAAAAGTTAAAATTAGGGGGTGTAGAGGGAGGGAGGGAGGTCCCGGGGCTGGCTCCGAGAGCGGGCACCCCTTGAGAGCCAGCTTCTTGGGCTTGGTGTTGCCCTCAGAAGACCTGTTTTGGGTCCTGAGGCCATTGGACGCTCAAAATTGTTCTTAAAATTGTTCATTAGACCTTGACAGAGCCCATGGGTTGGGTTATTGCCAGCACTGGGGCAGGGAAAAGCTGGTTCTCCTTGGCCTTGTTGGCTCCTCTCACCCCATCCTGGCACTGCATCCCTGGGCTGATGAGCTCTCGGCTTGAACCAGGGAGTCCCGGGTGGCCACAAGATCTTCTGTGTGCTTTATTCTGGGGGGTTATTGAATATTTAATGCGCCTAAATTAGTGCTGGAAGGAGCTCCCGGGCCGTGGTTCCCCTGGTGTCACCTGGGGAGATGGCTGCAACGCTGCTTTGCGATGGGAAAGCCAATATCATCGCCGGGCCATTAGCAATTTGCTGCTGCAATTAGAGGTTTTGTGGCATGGGCTGAAGGACACGGGGCAAGGCAAGGCACAGTGAAAAGGATGATTCAACCCAATCCCGCTTGATTTTGCAGCCTCGGGCAGCTTTATGCCGTGGAGGGGGAAGGTTGGGGAAGTCTTTGGTGAGGTCTGGGAGGGAGGGGAGGCACATATTGTGCTGCAGGGAGAGGGAAGGAAGGATTTCCCGAGACTTTGAGCAATTTTGGGAACAGATGAACCTGGCACACGGCCACCTTGCAAAGCCTGTTGTGGTTTTTTTTGGTTTTTTGTTGTTTTTTTTTGTTTGGTTTGTGGTTTTTTTTTAATATTCCTGGTACTAGCCATGAGTGAAGATGAAGTTCATAGGCTCGGAAAGCCCGGACTGGGATGTCAAATCTCAGGGCTGGGGATGCCCCTGAGATGCAGAGTTAGCATCCCTGGGAGCAAAGGGTAGCCCTGCAGGGCTCTGCGTGGCTGTTTGATGTCAGATAGAAGCGTGCCCCATGTGAGAGTGCCTGTTTCCAGGCAGCTGGGACAGGGATATTTAATATTTGGCCTGGGAAGGTGAGATCAGGTGCTTGGAGAAATGGTCCAGCTACTGGGACAGGTCCCAGACAGCCCGTTTTCCGCCCCCTCCCCCTTGTAGAATGAGGGTTGCTTTATGGCTGGGCTGTGCCACCTCTTATCAAGGACATTGCAGACATGGCACGAGGTGCCAGGGACAGCCCAGGGCTGCTCTCTGGCTCCCTGTCTGCCCGTGATGGTGGGCACGATCCAGCCTCCGAGCTGCTGCCCTGCTTGGAGGCACGCCGGCTGGGGAGGTGGGACCTGCCTGGGATGGATTTACTTGGAAAGGGGCTGCTTTTCTAAGATCCAGCTGTGGCATCTCCTGCTTTCCCAGTAAGAGCCTAAATCCCAGTCCTTGGAGGACAGCCCTGCTCCTAGAGTGAGCAAAATACCCACATACTTTTCCCCCATGGGGTACTACCACAAAAAAAGGGCTTATTAAGCCAAACACCTTTCCTCCCCTATTTCCTAATCCCAATTTTCCTTGTTTTCATAGGATCATTCAGGTTGGAAAAGACCCTTGGGGTCATCGAGTCCAACCATCTACCCTCCTCTACAAAGTTCTCCCCCACACCATATCCCCCAACACCCCGTCTAAACGACTCTTAAACACATCCAGGGATGGTGACTCGGTCCATCCCCGTTCCTCCAGCAAGGGGAAGGGCAGTGCAGGAGACTGAGGTCATGAGCAAAATGGTTTGTGTCTGGTGTCCCGTGTCCCTGCCCCGGCGTGGGTTCCCCGTGGGCTGTAGTCCCTCAGATGCACCCTGTGGGTGGACCTTCCTTCCAGAAAGTCCTCTCCAGTACACACCATAAGGGGTGCCAGGGGTGTGAATGGTGCTGTGCCCTCCTCGTGAGCTCTCTCAGCCAAACCAGGCATTTTGGGGACTGTCCCCTCCAGGAATCCATCACTCCATTCCCTTTTAGTGACCTGGTGAGACCTGCCATGGGGCTGCCAGGAGAAATCTCCCTGCAGCAGCTCCAGGCTGATTTTCACTAGGGAAGGATTTGTCCCTCCCAGGGTGGGAGAGGCAGCGGGGTTAGGGACCCCGAAAGCGCGAACATTCCTCTGACAAGCTGTTTGAAGCCGAGTTGATCAGAGGAGGTGACAGCCCTGCCACATCTGGGAACAGCTTCTGTGTCCTCCTTGCTGACAGGAGGAGTTTGATTCCTTTAATATTTGATGTGTTCTGTCTTTTGCAATGTTTGTTTTTGCCATTGTGGGTTTTGGCTTGTTGGTTGTTTTTTTTTTTTTGTTTTTTTTTTTTTTTTAATCTACACTGCTCCTCACAAGCAGCTTCCCATTTTCAGGGTGGATGGGGGCTCTCTGGAGAGGCCAGGGGAAGGCAGTGAGATGACAAATGTGACACTGAGGTGGCTGGGAACTCCACCTGACCTGTGAGGTTCCTGCCGCTTCTCCTCATCCTCCTCCATCCACCTTTCCAGCTGGAGTGAGGTGGTTGCATCCTTCCCATCTGTAAGAAGAGGCAAGGGACCAACCCTGCCCAGGTGCCACCATGCCAGGGTGCAGGTGACCCCCATCCTGCCTATGTTCCTGGGGTTCCTACCCATGTGTGGCCACCCCTCAATGTCCATCCCTGGGAAAGATGGGGACTGAGTCGGCTCCGCTGCTGGGGAAGGGTCCGGCTGCTCCAGAAGTCCCCTTGATGGGGAGGAGATGGGTGTTTTGCTGTTGTAAGAGGAGCCCCTGGCTGGGTGACAGCACACGATGTGACATTGCGAAGCCTTTGGTGGCTCCTGGGCAGAGCTGGCATCGGGGATGTTGTCCTTCAAAGACTGGCACTTGCAAAACCTTTTTTGTGGCTGGGATGCAAAGATGGGGTTTCATCCTCCTCCTCTGTCACTCTACTTGAAGAAAGGGGGTGACAGCGGGGAGGTGACATCCTGGGAAACTCTTGGACCATTTTCCAGTGGTCCTTCAGACCCTTTTTCCCAGCCCAGGCTCTGCTCCTGCAGGATAACCAGCTGTTGGCGGCTCTGTCGGAGCTTTTCCAGCAGCTGGATGCCCTTGGGGAAAGCGCTGGTGCAGAATTCCCACCTGTGGGACACCGTGCTCCCGTGCCCGCCCCCTGCCATAGTCCTCGCTGCTGCAGATGGGCAAAGCTCCCACCTGGAGAGCCAAATTTCCCACGGTCAGGATGACTTCAGCTCCCCCTCCCACCTTCCTTCCCTCTCCCGTGCCACATCCCTGCGGGAGGCGAATGTTCCTGCGTCTGGAAACGCTGAGCTGAGGCTGTCTCTGAAAGGAGGGGGCAGGGGAAGCGTGTGCTGAAGTTTTTCTGGAAGATTTTGGGAGTCTGTGTGCGGAGAAAGCATCTGCTTTTTTTCATTCTAAGGCATATGCAGGGCTGGGAGAGGGACAGCAGGAAGAGGGTGGCCAGGGCTGCTGTGCTTCTCAGGTGGACGCCTGGTGCAGGACTGAGCTGGGGAAGGTGTTCCCCTTGGATGGGGAGCTCTTCTGCCTGTATTCCTGGTGGGAAGGCAGGAGCAAGACCCCGGGGATGATGAGTGAGGGCCCTCCCAGGCTCTGTGCTGGCAGGGTGAGCTCTCTCCCATAAAAAAGGCTTCCTCCCGTTGACATAAATTTAAGTGGGTGCTGCAATTACTGCAGGCTCTGACATCTGAAAGGAGCGAAGCCCACCCCTTGCTGTAAGTCGTTGCCAAGCTGATTACAAGGCAGAGCAGGGAAAAGTCAAATTATCAAACAAAGCCAAAAGAGAAAAGGGGGCCAAAACCCACCCCGTTTGAGGTCGGGTGCGTGGCCGGGGCAGGACGGGAGGAAGGGCTGGCCTTACGCCCTTGCAAAGGGATGTTGTCCGGGCTCAGGTTGGAAGGTCCATCACCCTGGGCGTGGTGGGATGGAGAGGGCTCAACTCTGCAGGGTTTGGAGGATGTTGTCCGGGCTCAGGTTGGAAGGTCCTTCACCTTGGGCGTGGTGGGATGGAGAGGGTTCATCTCTGCAGGGTTCAGAGGTGTGGGTGTGAGAACAGTCCAAAGCAAACCAAATCAAGGACAGGCATTTGCCTGGGCCAAGTTCTTCTTAAAAGCCCTTTCCGGAGGAGTGGGGCTGACATGGGAGTTAGTTGGGCTGGAAGGAGATTACTGCTGCTTGGCTCCAGGTCAGTCACACAAATCCTGCTTTCTGGTGGCTTAGGGAAAGCTGGACATGATGTGCCCGACGGCAAAGCTGTGGCTTGAGCCTCCGGAGCGAAGGAGCACAATTTTCCCCGTTTCCTACTCGGATTGCCTGAGCTGTTGGCCATCCCTGCCCGAGGACGCTGGACAAACCCAACCTCCAGCTCCTACCCGCCGTCGGTGCTTTTCAAACTCCCTGCCTGCATTTCCTGGGGGATTTTCCTCCTGCCTACCCACTGGGAGGAGGAGGAAGAGGAAGGCAGTGCCACACAGTCCTTTGCACCCTCTCCATCTCCCCGCATCCCCTGGGGACGCGTGGGCAGGGAGCAGCCCATCTCTCCAAGGGATGCTGCCATCCATCGCTCCTCTTCTGCTCTTCTTCTCCTCTCCTTCCTCCTTTTCCTCCCTCCCAAGGTGCAGCTCTACATCTGTCGGAGGTGGCGACGTGCCAGCTCTGTTAATTACAGTCTGCTTTACCTGAATCCCCCCGTGTCATTCCGCCTGGATAACGTTATCCTTCGCCGGCTGGCCTTAAAAGAAGCCCAGGCTGCCGGACCCCTCTGCCTTTGTGGGGGGAGTAAAGGTGGGTTTTTTGGATGCTCAGAGCTCCCCCAAGGAAACAGCAGGAGGGTGGTAGTCAGCCCTAAAGGCTTCAGACCCGGTCCCGTGACCATTCATTGGCCATTTGGCTCCGGGATGGGTCTGGGGTCCATCTGGGATGGTGGCAAACGTGGTGCTTGGGAGCAGAGCTGGGAGCCACCAGCGTCGTAGGACGTGAATGAACACACTTCAGAGCTGCTCTAATGCTTAAGTGGACAAGATAATGCGATACCTTTTTTTTTTTTTTTTTAATAATCTTATTGGCCCAACAGATAAGTTATTAATGCACGGGCTTTCAAGTGGCGCGTGTGATTTGCATGGATACAATGGAGCAAGATTTTCATTATTTGGCGGGGCGCCGCTCGATCAAGGGCTGCTGAAAGGAACTCGGGGCTGATTTTGTGAGCTATTTATTGCTCTTCGTTACCAGCCCTCCCGGGCGCTTTGTCCCGCCTCAGCTCACCGCTTCTCCGGCGTATCCATAGCAGAGGAGAAGCCTTTCACGTGCTCCTCGTCGGGTGATAAAGTTATCAACATTCATAAGTGACTTTGCTGCAGTTGTGGGCCCCGCTTCGGGCTTTGTTGGTGTGATTTGTGTTAACAAAAGCACTCATCTGCCGTGCTCCACATGAGATGTGAGTCTGATGGCTTGGGAAAAGGAGCTTGGGAGGGGTTGGCGTGGGAGATCACAGAATCCCATGGGGTTGGAAGGGACCTCTGGAGATCATCCAGTCCAACCCCCTGCCAGAGCAGGTCTACCCAGAGCAGGTCGCACAGGAACGCGTCCAGGTGGGATTTGAATGTCTCCAGAGAAGGAGACTCCACCACCTCCCTGGGCAGCCTCTGCCAGGGCTCTGCCACCCTCAAAGTCAAGAAGTTCCTCCTCATGTTTAGGTGGAACTTCTTATATTCAAGTTTGTGCCCATTTCCTCTTGTCCTGTCCCTGGCCACCACTGAAAAAAGACTAGATCCATCCTCCTGACACCCACCCTTTAAGTATTTATAGATGTTGATCAGATCCCCCCTCAGCTTTCTCTTCTCCAGACTAAAAAGCCCCAAGTCCCTCAGCCTCTCCTTGTAAGAGAGATGCTCCAGGCCCTTCATCATCTTTGTAGCCCTCTGCTGTCCCCTCTCCAGCAGTTCCCTGTCCTTCTGGACCTGGGGAGCCCAGAACTGGACCCAGTGCTCCAGTCCTCCATCACCCCATGCTCCATCTCTGGCCCTTTCAGGCCAGGCAGGCGCTGAAGGCAGAGGAAGGGTGTCCTGAACCCCCCGAATCTCTCGCTCATCCCATGCTGTCCTCCAGCTCAGGTGATACCCAGAGCCTCCGGGGAAGCAGCCTGTGGTACCTGCAGACCCTGCTCAGGCAGGGGGTGGTTCATACTCTGCAGCAGCTTTTTCTTTGCTCCGACTCATTTTTTTCCCTCACTCCCTCTCTGTAATCTCTTTCCTTATTGACTCTCACCGCAGATCTTTATTGAGAGCAGCCTCCGGGGGCGATGCTGGCAGCTCGGGAGCTGGGCCATCAGGTTCCTCAAGCCCCCTTATTTGCTGTGGCCATCCCTGCCAGCTCACGAGCTGGGTGAGAACGTGTCCTGTGGCTGTGGGACCACAAGCAGGCATCCTTGATAAGAGTTTTCCCTTGCTCCCTCATCCTTGCTCTATAAACAGCGGAGACTTTGGGGAGCTCCTGTTATCCCCCACCCTGAGAATCACTCCCACCCAGCTCTCCAGGGCTTGGGGTTCAGGGCTGCTGGAGACTGGGAGGATTTGCTATTGAAGGCGTAGGGGCAGGAAAGCATAGCCTGGAGGGTGTCAGTCCAGTCTCACCAGCCTTTGTGCCTTTATTTATCTAAAATCTCATGGATCCATCCTTCACTGCGGCTCGTAGCAAAATTCATCCTCCGATCGTGGCGTGGCTTTTGCAAGGTGCTTTTTTTTTTTCCTTTCTTTTATTTTTTTTTTCCTTAAAGCCCCAGTTCCTACCATGGGGCGGGAGTCTCAGGCTGCTTTTTCCTTCTGATGAGGAAGTTTTTCAGCGTGCCAGAGCAAAACTGGGAGACGGGGGCTTTTGGAAGTGAAGCGGAGCTTTCCCAGGGAGGGGTTTGTTGCCCATAAGCGTCTGGTTTTCTCCTGTGCCACCGAGCTGGTCCGTGAGATGCTCTGAGCCGAGTCCAGCCCTGGTGGCTGTGCTGAGTTAATTGTATAGGAGTCTGCATATAAACTAGGTGCAAAAGAACCTCGTCCCTCCATCCTCCTCTTTGTACCCCATATTCCATCTTGGAAAGCTGAAGGGCAGTGTGATACCTGGTCCCCCCTCAGCCCGTGAGACATCAGGACCCTGGTGTGCAGGTTGGAGGCTGCCCAGGAGCTTGAATCTGGCCGTTTTGCCTTCGGCAGAGTCAAAAGCAGCTCCTGGAAATGCTTGTGAGCTCTCGGCAGGTGAGGGGAAGCGCGTTGGGGTCCGGGCAGGATGGTCCACGGCCGTGCCAAGGCAGGAGGGTTGGGTGACAACACTCCGAGCTGGCCGGCCCTTTGGCATATGGTGCTGTCGTGCTTGGGTGCTTCGTTTTAAAGAATTATCAAAGAAACCCGTCCATCTGGGCCCCCCCCCTCACCCCTCCACCCGCCTCTCGCCGCTGCCGGCCCGGCAGGGAGCCGAGCAGATGGTTTGCAAACAAAACAGCTTTGGGCTGAGGAAAAAGGGAAGGAGACCTGTCCAAAGCGGCGTGTGGCCGGAGCTCAGCCCGTGATGGAGCCCTTCCCCGGGATGCGGGAGCGAGTTCCGTGCCTTTGTTTCCCTTGCCAAACCCCTCAGGGTGGTAGGGCCAGGGCTTGGGTGGGAAACACTACCCTGGAGGAGAGCTGTTTGTCCCTGCTGCCTCGCTTCCCTGGCCCTGTGTGCCCACAAAACCCCTGCTCCACGCGGGCTGGTGGCCCTGAGGTGGGTACCCAGGACTTTGAAGGGACTGGCTGCTCAGCCACTGGCATTACCTGAGCCTTCCCCTCAACCCCTCCAGCCATCCCGTCGCTGACCCCGTGATGTGACAACCTCACAGCTCTTGCCAATAAAGTAGTGACTCGGCTGGAATAATATCTGACAATTACGTGCTGAGCCCCGGCATTATGCAATATTTATGCACGCGTCTGGACTGCAAAACGGTGATTATCTGGAAGGAGTAATTGTTTGCAATCTTACCCTGAATTTCTCTGCTGCTTTGGCCTGGGAGAGCCGTGCTGTTAATCAGCGGCGCGCGTTAACGGCTTGCGCTAAAACCAGACCCGCCATTAGCCCAGCGGGGCTCCGCACGAGGCTTTGTGCTGGAACCGGTAGCCCCAGGGGTTTATTTACTAGCCACGGGCTGGTTGCTCCCGCTCGGGGAGCCGGGGGAGGTGAGGAGGGTCCAGCCCCTGCGAGCTGAGCCTGCGTGGGAAGATGGGCTTTGATGTGATGGAGAGCAAACCGGTGCCTGGGCGGAAGGGCTGAGCCCGGGCACCCTGCTTTTGGTGGCCAAAATCCCCTGCCTTTCGCCCTCCAGGGCACATTGGGCAGCTGCGTGGTGCTGCCGTGCCCTTAGAGCGGAGCAGTGATTGAAATTTCTCTTTATTCCTCGCCCTCTCCACCCGCCACAGCAGCCGCCTCGTGCCTGCCTTTTATTTTTATATATATGTTTTATTTTTTTTCTTTTTTTCCCCCCCTTCCTCTTCTTTTTCCAAGCCTTATTTGCTGTCAACCTGGGCCGAGGAGGAAGCCAAAGCTGGGAAGACAAATGCAGGCTGTCAGATTGCAGGGGTGGGGTGGGAAGGGAAAGGGCAGCGAGTCCCTCCTGCCCGTCACGCCGGGGCCACGGGGGGTGATGCTTGTTTCTGCAGCGGAGAAGAAATGTCTATTTCGGGGCGAAAAACAAGCTTTTGCCTTTCCTTTGGCTCTCTGCAGAGGCAGACACGGCGGTTTTGGCGACTCTCACTCACGACAGTGTGGGCACGGGATGTATCCCGGTGGGATTCCTGCAGGGATGCTGGGGTGGGAGGTGGGGGAAGGCTCCCGGGGAGATGGGGGACCGGGAATGGCACCTCGGTGGGAGCTCTCAGGCAGCAAGAAGAAGAAAAATGTGCCTGGTCAGCAAGAGGAGAGGCCAGGAATACTGCTGCCACAGCTTGTTAACATAAACTAATACAGGCTGCTGCGTCGGACGCGGGGAGATAGGAGGGAGAAAAAATGGGAAGCGTGTGCAGGAATAAGGGCCCCGATAATGAACCTGGCAACGAGAATGCAAAGCAAAACAAAACAGGGAAAAAATGCTTCCGATGCAGAGCCCGGGCTCTCTCTGCTCGAGCTTCGTGCTGGCTTTTAAAGACTTTCGTTGTGGCTGTCCTGCCTGGGATTGTGGTTTCCAGCAGTGCTTCTGGGGTCCTCTGTTTGTTCCAGGGTTGTGGGAAGAAGGAAATGTCCCAGCTGGGGGCTCACTGGCACCAGCCCTGGTTCAGTGTCGCAGTGTGGGTGCAAGTAGGGTGATGCTCACACCAGGAGACACATTACCCATGACCAGGATGGGTGGTGCACCCTTCCCAGCCCATGCAGATGTTGGAAAAGCTGGTGGTGAAATGGCTTTGGGCTCCCGCAGCGAAGAGCAAGGCAGGATCTGTAGATGCTCCTGAGAAATTTGGGGTGAGGAGGCTCCTCGCCCACCCTGGCAAGGGAGGGATGGAGGCAGGATGCGATTCAGGCATCACCCCGGGATGTGCTGTGTCAGTAGATAGCCACATTGAATTTCTGGGTTGCAAGAGGGCTTCCAGCCCCCCTTTTTTTGGTATGAAAAGCTTGGGGGACCAGACCCCCACCCCAGCAGCGTGGGGCCAGCCCTGGCTGAAAGGCAGCGCCGGTTTTATGGAGTGTGCCTTCTTGCCTAAAGGGTCCTGTCTTATCACAGGTCCCTCAGCCGTGGACAATTCATCTGTTTTTATGGTGATGACGGAAGAATCCAATCTGCAGCCTGTAGCCGGAAAGTTCAGAGCCACGCAAGGCTGGCTGGGGAGGAGGGCAGGTTTTATTGATGGTCTGGGCTCCTGGAGGTTGTGTGGGAGGAATCTTGTTAATGGGTCCCTTGGGCCATTGCCTCCTGACTCTGCCATATCTCCTTGTTCACCTGGTTTCTTTTTCTTCTTCCTTTTTTTTTTTTTTTTTCTTTCCCTCCTTTCTGTTGGAGTAAATGTTGGTGCTCGCAAGAGTTTTTGGAAAAATGCAGCAGAGGGAAAGGATATGGCGCTGAGCCAGGTACCCTCCCTTTGCAGAGCCCTTACAGGAACTGCCCCATCTCTCTTGGTGTGTCCTTTGGTGTCAGAAACCTCTGCAAAAGATGTCTCAGGGTCTGTTTCGTGGCTCTGACAAGACAGACTGATGGCCTTGCCTCCAAGGTGACCAGGGAGCTTGATGGGGAGCAGCTCCATCAGTCTCTGGTGTTGGTTCAAAGCGGGCTGATTAGATTAGACCTTGTGGAGACCGTCCCATAGTCCATTGCTTGTTGGGGAAATGGGAATTGCCAGCAGTGGCCACACTTTGCAAGTGGAATTGTGCGTCCTTCTCGTGGGAATGGTGATGCTCAGTTGAGTTCCAGGGCACAGAGCTCTTATGGGAGCTGCCCCATCTCTCCTGGTGTATCCTTCAGTGTCAGAAATCACTGCAAAAGGTGTCTCGGGCTCTTTTTTGTGGCTCTGACAAGATGGAGGGATGGCCTTGCCTCCAAGGTGACCAGGGAGCTTGATGGGCAGCAGCTCCATCAGTCTCTGGTGTTGGTTCAAAGAGGGGGGATTAGATTAGACCTTGTAGAAACCATCCCATAGTCTGGTGCTCGGTGGGGAAATGGGGTGCCCACACTCTGCAACCCGGACTTTTCCATCCTCCTCGCGGGAACGGTGATGCTCACTTGAGTCGTGGGGTGTGATTTGCCGCCTTGTTTTGATAATTAATTGATGGTCGGAAATGTTTGACAAACAAACAGCAACCAGAAATCAAACCCGCTCACGTGCGCATTAACATTTCATATCGCCTCTCTTGTTTGTTTGCTTTTAAATCACAAAATGCTGTGATACATTTTTAATCGAAAGTGCTATTGGCTCTTTCCGTCACTATTTCAATAACTTTCTTGATAAAAAAAGGAGTTCAATACGGGAGTGTAATGGGATATTATAGGAGGTGGGCGATGGGTTTTTGACAGCTGTGTTCATTTCTACAAAGGACCTTTTTTGTCAGGGAGAAATATATTTAAAAACAGGCTTGTTTGGAAAAAAAAAAACCCACAACACTCTGAGCTCTCGGGATGCTCTTTGATGGTTCCCTGCGTCCTTGGTGTCTCGGGGCGGTACAGGACGGGCTGTGCCTGGTGGGATGATGTTGCTGGTCTTTAACTGGTGTCAATCTGGTGGCTGTGCCCAGGGTAAGGGTCCTCAGCCCCTCCAGGGATTGTGTTTTTTTTTTCCAATCGCACCTTAATCGCACCCTTTCAGAAGAAAATCCTCCCTGCAAGCGAAAGCCAGTGACTTGCACATGATTTTCTTATCTGGAAAGCTTAACTAAGGTTTTCTTCCCCCCCCTCTCCCCCCTGCCTTCTTTTCACGGCAGGAGATGAAAGGCGTGTTTGTGTGTATCCGTGTGTACGCGGGCACGGTAAATAGTGGGTGGGGAATATTAATACAGGACTAAACCCATCCCTGGCACGAATCACGGGGAAGACATATGTTGCGACAACTTTCCTAAGGGGCTTCTGGCCAAGGTAGATACCAAGTGTTCCCCGGAGGGAAGAAGGAGGGAATGACAGCTCTTTTCTTTCCGAGACTGATGTAATTAAAGAGTTATAATGTCCTTTAACTTCCCTGCCCTTGGCACTGCTGTGCTCTGGCGTATTTATTTATATATTATTTTTGTAGCACTGATGAGTGGCTAATAGGCTTTATGGGGAGAGGTGGGAGGCCCAGGAATACAGCTCAGCGTTGTGAACAGGGGAGATTATTGTATTTCCCAGGGAGTGAGCATCCATCCATCCATCCATCCATCCATCCATCCATCCATCCATCCATCCATCTTCCCTGTTGCGGCAGACTCTCGTGGCTAAGGGTGAGGTTAAAACCGCCGTCCTTCCAGCTGAAGTTAACACGCCTGCTTTTTGTAAAGGGAAGCTTATTTTAATTTAATAGAAAAATACATTATACATAATCCTCACAATAAATTTCCATCCCATCTGAAGGAGAATCTACTGGTGTAATGCGTCTGCCCAGCCCAGCCCAAATACCTGCAGATTTGTAGCTGCAATGGCTTAAATAATAACAATAACAATACCAGGAGCAATAATATCCTTTGCTGCTGTCCTTGAGTGACAAAGATGATGGAAAATGAAGTTGTAGATAGCTGGAGATGACAATGTGAGTATCCTCTACCCATCTTCCAGGTTATTAGCAGGTGTCAGTCACTGGAAGGAATCTCATCATTTCCAGACGCGGCGATGTCTCCCAACATCAGCCGCGGTGCTGTGGCTGCAGAAAGCAAATGGTTTTTAGGGGCTGGATTCCCATTTCTGGTGGAAACGGTTAGAGAGGCTGTCAACGGTGCAGGTGTCCGTGGCCACATCCCTGGCTGCAGCGGGGGTGTCCTGACACCCTGCTCCTGGGTGTCACCCGTAACGCTCCTACAACACCCGCTGCCTAGGGAGCCCTTCTGGAGCGAGTCACAGAGGGGGGAAAAAATGGCTTTTCTCCCTTTGACTCAGCATCCTTGGTGGAAAAAGAGGGATAAACACGCAGTAACCACTGCTTTTTGGATGGACTCGCTGCACACACGATGGGTGTCAAGGCTCAGTGCCGTGGGGACACTTGCTCCCACGCACCTTTTCCAGAGGGTCCGGCTGGTCCGGAGGAGCTGGGAGGGGGAACCGTGCAAGTTCATTGTTTTCCAAGCAGGTGGTGCTTTGCGAGCTTAAAGTGAGCACCAGATGGGCAGAGATGATGAAAGAGGCATCGGCGTGAAAGGCTTCCCTCTAGGGTGTTAAATATTACATTCGGCGAGCCCGCCGAACTGTTGAAACCAATAGAACTAATTAGAGAGCCCGTGCCCGGGAAGGACGCGCCTTGGCTAACAGCTGAAAGAGATGCCAGATCATACAAAAACCTCCCTTTTGTCTGCCCCAGCATCTCCTGTGAGCCGTGGTTTGGGGGGATGGTGCTGGAAAGGGAGCCTGTCCCGTGTCCCAGGGCTCACCTTCCAAAGTGGATGAGGGCTGGGAAGTAGAGGGGCCAGCTGGCTCTTGTGAGGCAGGGATGGTTTTCCCCCTCCTTGCTTCTCATCTGCTGGGCAGATTGAGGAGACCTCGGTGGTGTTTGCATGCCTTTGGAGAGCTCTGCCGTGCCCTGTGCTCTGAGAGGGGTTTCCAGGGGGTGGGAG
>JAHREE010150263.1:0-13287 GCA_033628505.1 Tringa tobata | reverse complement strand
GGAGCTGGGGGTGGGAGTGGGGGGTTGAGTGGGCGCTGAGATAAAAGTGGGGGGAAAAAACCTCCAAACAAATTGATTTGCTCAGAAATGAGCTTTCACGTTGTTTGAAGTTAGTGGTGAAAGCGGATGAAACGTAACCGTGATGGCAGGGTGCGTTGCAGAACGATATGAATGATGTGATTTTTGAATGACCCTTTTTTGGGGGGTTCAAACAACCTGTTTCTGTTGCTCCTTCTGGAAGCACAAAGAACAAAAAATTTCTAAAGTTTGCTTTATGTTTATTTAAGTGTGTATTTTTCTGGATTTAAAGAAGGCACCGAAAGAGCAACAGGAGAACACAAAGGGTACATCCTGTGTTGCAGGGACCCTTCAGTCTGGAAGCCCACGACAGGGCACTGCTTTGCTGCTGCTCCCTCCCAGTCTATCACGGGGTTTTATGACAACACTTAGATTTCTCTTCTTGGTATTAGTACTGCCATAGCAGTCTTCAAAACTGCTCCTTGCAGATAAAGTTTGTATTTAGGTTATTATGTCGTTTGCAGCAAAATATAGGATTAAAAATATCAGGTGGTTTTCCTGGGCCACATATTGCTCAGTGTCTGCAAAGATTACAGGAAAATGATTCTCCCTTGGAGAGAAGGGAGATTCTGGAGTTGCATTATCAAATATTCTCCCTGTAATTAAGCAGTCTGCAGATGGCCTTGGCTGTGCCCGTTTGCACTCCAGTACTCCTGGTGGGTTAACTACTCGTTATCATCCCCTGAATGAAAGCCTGACTACCTGTGATCTCTGAGAGTTGGAGACACATAAGCTCTGCATCTAAATTGTTGGGGTTTTTTTGCTGTCTAGCACACTTCTTTGTTTCTTTTTCGTTTTGGATAGATGTAATCAAGTTGCTGTGGTATGAAAAGAAGGAAGTGTCTGTCTTTGAAAGACATAAGTAGTTCTCTTTTTCAGGCCCTTCAAAACTATACCCTTCTATTATTTTGTGTATAATGTATCATTACAAAGTTAATTTCAATTTTGTTTGAAGCTACTTTAAGCTTAAATATAAATGAATCATTTAATTTCATCTAAAATTATTAGTAATAATAATACTACTCTAACATTTTCATTATTGCTTTTTTGTTTTCAGTGCTTTGTATCTACTATGGGCACCTGCTTAAAGCTAGTGAATATTTCTATTCATTATAAAACCTTTAATATACAAATTAGACTTGAGACATTCCAGCCTTATCTGTTGACAGGTTGTGGGTTTCATTTGGGTACTGTAAAATTCTTTCCTATGTTTTGGTTGGAGTTTTCAGGATTTTTTCATATCCCTCACTTGCTGGAGTTTTTCACCAACTGCATGGATTTTTCTTATCTTATCTGTTATCTTATAAGCGTGACAGGATGTGAAACAAATTAGGTGTGAAGTCAGACGGGCCAATTAGATCACCTAATGACTCCTGAAAAGCATCATGTGACATCTCATGTATTAAGCCCCGTGACACAGCCAGTAGCATGGTTTTAGCTAAGGTACAGCATATAAAGAGAAATACTTTTTTTTTTTTTTTTTATTTTTCCCAAAGAAGCTGCCGCTCAGCTGCTTGTTCCAACAGTTTAATTGTATTCTTTTATTTTGGTTCAAGGACTGGGCTAGTTTCAGTAGCAATCTTAGAAGTGACACATGCTTTGCATAGTATGAATTTCCCTGGCCTCATGCTCCTAAAAGCTTTGCTTCTGGATTTCTCTCCTGGATTGTAGAACCCTTTGGAACCCAATATTTTTAATTTCTTTGATTGTATTTACCCACTTAATCAAATCTGTTCGGTGGTTGGTTTTTTTTTTTCCCAACAACACATATTGGTCTCTTTAAATCCCTTATTTAACAGGACACCAAGCATTGCAGAGATACTGACTTGACTAAACACCTGATTTACTCTCTGTAGTTCACAATAACAGGGTCATATTGGAAGTTTTATTAACCCAAATCAAAGTTATCAACAAACAAAAATTATCCTAAATCTGACAAAAGATTGATATTGTATAGACTATTTACAGGACCTGCAGAAATAAATTTTTAGAAATGTTCATCTAAGATATTTTTATTTTCTTGCAGAATTTGCTCTTTATAGTTATTCTTTTTACTTGAGATTGTCAGCGAGAATATAGTTGGGAAGTGTGTTGACTTATGCTGACTTATGTGCTCCTTGGTGTAGAAGTCCCATTGCTTTATTGAAAGGATTTACACGGAGGTAAATATGTTAAAAGTGTCAGCTGGATTAAGGTCTGATCGCGAGGACTAGAGAAGTTATTTAGCCACCTGAATTTGAATTTTGAGTTGTCAGTATTCAGATTAGAGATCTCTTTCTTGGAATTATGTTGATTTAAGAAACTATTCTACAGGCCTATTTTTTTGGCTCTAAAATAATGAGCAAGAATTTGGGAAAATGACAAAATGCTTCAACGTGCGGTCACCATGCTGACTCATGAAATTTAGACTTAATTGAATTATTTAAATGGCATAAAATTATTTTCATTTTAACATGAGAAAAATATGAGCAAGTTTGCAGTCTTGTTTGATTAACACTGTTGCAGCGTATATAGTAAAGCTTGTAAACTTGCTGCTCAAAACACTGAAAATTGAGGGGAGAAATGAGGTATATCTGCTGAGGGCAATTTAAGAGAGATTGGCCTCAGCGGATGGTCCTGAGTTCATGGTCCTCACTCACCTATAACTCTATAGAGCACATCAGAGGTGAGACAGAGAAAGGGAGCAGAGTAAATCTCTGGAGCTGATTGAGATGTAACACTTCACCTGCAGCCTGTTGAAGTTTCTGAGGATTTCTGTTTCCTTCCGTTCGCTTTGGATGGGGTTCATAATGACTGTATGGCTGCAGTGTATCATCCTTTTGGCGAAAATGTAGGTGGAACTATATTAAAAGGGGAAAACTTACTATCTGCTGGTGTTAAGAAAATAGTACTCTGTGTTCCCTGACAAATATCATCTGGGAACACTTTAAATTGAAAGCCTTCTGATCTGATGTCAGAAAACTGATGTTAGAGTTATTACCAGGATCTATTTTTCAAATCTCTTTCATTACGGTGTTAGGGAAAATGTCCTGCTTTTCTGAAATTAAACCAACAGAGATGTGTGGGTAGAACTCGCGTGGCTGCAGCTCGTGGATGTGTGCTCTGCTCCAGTGGCAGAATAAAAAGAGGGAAGAAAGGGAAAAAGACGGGGGAGGATGTGGCTACGAACAGGGTCGTTGAAGAAGGTCTACCACTGTGGTTGCTGCCGCCGCCCTCCCGAGGATGGACATCCTGCATCGTGATCTGACATGGGATCCCTCAGCATGGAGCAATGCAGCTGTCTCTCTTAGGAGGAGTGGATCATCCTTTTGGCTCCTCAATGCTGCTGAAAGTAAACATCTTTATTAGTTTGATTGTTGGTCTCACACTAGATCATTTATCAAAACCCACCACTAGTGTGGCTTGCACTGGATCCGCAACAAGCGAAGAGCACCTGCCTGGGCTGGAGAGAGGGACAAAGACCTGCTGCTGTTTCTCTTGGTACTTCCAGCTCTTCATCATCTTCGTAAAGAAATAAATGAAAGTCTTTCCTATCCTCCACTGAAGAACAGCATCTGGAAGCAATTTGGGTGGCATTTTGAATCTTCCATCACAGGTATCATTTGTCTACACTCCTGTTGTTAGAGGATGTTCACTGCAAGAAAGAAGGTATGCTGTCCAGTGGCTGCAAGCAGGAGCCACCTTCTGTGGAATGATATGTGGTTGGAAGGGGCCTCTGGACATCGTGAAGTCCAATAGGAACATCCAGTTGCACAGGAACGTGTCCAGGCAGGTTTTCAATCTCTCCAGAGACAGAAACTCCACCACCCTTTCCCTTTCCTCCCCCCGCCTCTCCTAGGAGCTCTTGCAGAGCCCTCACTGCTTGTAAAATAAGCCCAATTAATTAATTCCCACTTGCGCAAGTAGGTGAGTTTTAGCTGGAAGACCAGGAGGTTTTGTCTTGTGGAATGAGGAGAAGCCCTTGTCCCTCATCTGGTTGTGATGCTGACTGCATAACGGTGCCGCGATGCTCAGCTAGCGTTAGGATGGAGAAAAAAAAAGCCCTTCTGGCATATGGTCCAAACGTGCTGGTGATGTGAATGACTAATTTTCTGAAAAGTCTGAGTGGGCTGAGGGTAATTTTGTGTAATAATTTGTATTTGAGAGTTGTCTCAATATTTCACATCTCTATTGAATTTGCTGTAATCCATCACTCTAATTGCCTTTCCTTGGTCAGTTGAATTTATGTGCTTGTCTCTATCATACTTAAAAGATTGTAGGTACAACCTTTCTTTCTTATTTAGATTAGGAGCAGGTTTTTTTCTAGTTTTTGAAAGGTCACTGCGTCCCTTTTCCCAAAGATGATGGTGTGTATCAATTTTAGAGCATTAGACCAGAAACGTGAGGCAGTTCTCCTAGATTTCAATGGTATTTTAGTCCTGGTAGGTGAAGATCAGCTGATATTAATGCAAAGGGCTTCTGTGGATGGCCATGAGCTGATCTTCTGATGGTAGAAAACAGTGGAGCTCCTTTGAGTCCTGAAGAGCCACCACAATTTGGGTCAACCTGCGTGTTTTCCTGGGGACCAGTGAAACTTGTCTGAGTGATGGTGGCATGGGTTGGCCGGGGAGGAGGAGGGAAGGTTTGCAGAAGGGCTCGTTGCTTGCCCTGTGCTGGAATTGTGCTTGAAGAGACGTTGAGCAGATGTAGCTGAGTGGCTGCAGCGCTCCCGTGGTTGTTCTTGAAGGGATGTAGTGCTGGCTTATTGATATAGGCTTAATTTGCCCACCGTATTGATACCACCCAGTTGTGAATTGATTCAACTGTTACAGAGGCTGCGTTGGGTTGGAGGAAAAAAAAATCAATTTAAAAAATGATCTCCCTAAACCAGTAAAACTTGTGTGCAGGGGCTGAACAGGGAAGTCATTTGGGCAGGAAAATGAACTGAGCAAATTAACTGTGGAGCTTGTCCCTTCGCAGCACTCATCAGCCTCTCGGAATTAAGCCTTGTGATAAGGACAAATTTACAGTATTGTTATAGATGCAGGAGTGACATCGTTGTCCCTGCTGTAACACGCTGATAGTGCAGATAACAGAGGGAACCCTACTGTACGTTGTTTTATTTCTAGTGTATTTAAAGTAATGGACGTAAGCTTCAAAATCGCTGGAGCCTTTACATTTTGCTGCTTTTTTGTGTTGTGGTTTTTATTTTTTAAATCTGTATTGGAGAAAATCATAGCTTCTATTTCACAAACAATGCAAACAATTAGCTTCTCAGCTTGTGCTGCCTTAATGTGCAACTAATTTATTTTATATCTACTGTATAGGCACAAGTGAAATCAATAGTACAAATGTAGTATAATTTTAATATGTTACTGTCAGAAGAGCAAAGAAAACAAAACCTCATAAATGTTTAATATTTCACTGTTATTTTTTGAATAATGGATGCATATTGGAAAGGCTCCATTGCAGTTTTGGTTTTCCATATACCTGAATTTAGTAAAGTTGTTTCTCAAATTTACACAATTAGAACAAGTGAAAAACAAACAAAACTGATGCCCCTACTGTAGGCTTAGTGCAGAACTTCATTTATCAAAAGTTTTCATAGCAACTTCTTTTCTGAAATGTTGACATCTTACATATTGAGATGTTTATTTAAAGTTTCAAAGTAAAAGAAATGCCTTTTCATGCTTTTCTGTGAACCTGGTTTTGCATTTATAAGAGGTAGCTGCCACGTATGTGATTACAAATGTATGGATATGTATTTTGGAGCAGTTTATCCCTGCTGTCCTTCCTAATGTCGATCTCTTGAAATCACTAACAGGATGAGACAAATGGGATTGACTGGAAGGTCTGCAGTAGGGCTGTCGGGGAGATTCCAGAGGCAGGATGGCAATCAAAGCGTGAGGCTGGGAGGGCTTTGCTGCCAGCTGAGGACAAAGTTCTTCTGCCTCCATGACTTCAGCTGAGCTCTGGCATGGGGCAATGCTGCTCCCCCATGGTACCACTTGGTGGAGGGAGCCCAGGGAACCACTGCTGGTGACTCAGACCTTCCAGAGAGACGCTAAAATGACAGTAAAACCTGTAATGAAGGGGAATCACGTTGTCCCAAGGTGGCTGTTCCAGCATTTTACTACTTTTTAGTTAGAAACTTCTCACCATTATTGCCTCTAAATCTTGTATGAATCTTTTCCAGTTACTTCTAATCTGCAGGCTAGGGGGCACGGAGAAGAGCTGATGACCCTTCTTTTCACCAGGGCGTTTTACATGTTGGGAGTCTGTTTCCCTTCAGTCTTCTCCTACGTTACTTTTCCAATCTTGCCTCAGAAGTCACATTCTCTAAATCTGTTGCTTTTCTTCTACTTGATGCTTTCCAATTAGCGTAGGTTCTTTTGTAAGAGCGATGCTAATGTCTGGGCTGTGTGCTCTGGACCTCACCGGGGCTGCACAGAACCGGGTAATTGCCTCCAGTGTTTGCCATCCAGCAGCACAATTAATAATGCTCGGCGTGGTATTTCCTTTCCCTTTGTGATCTCTTTAAACCCTCTCCCCGCGGTTTCTGTTAATGTGGTCACCTAAAGGTTCTCAATCCTCTTTCTCCTGTATGTTTTAGTTTTACTCAAAGGTAGAGCGTTTGTACTTGTGCTTGTTGAATTTCACCCCATCACTTTTTCCTTTTTGGATAATCTCTCTCAATCGCCAAGGCAACCGAGATTTCTTTTTTTTCATTTTTTTTTTTTTCCTGGTCTCCAAAGGTGATTGTGATATATGCTGCTTTCTTGTCTTCTAAGGATTTTGTAGATGTCCTTTTTTATTCTTTGGTCTAGCTCATTATAGGAAAGCAGCGAATGGAATCACAAAAATCAGGAAATTATCTCTCTTCTTCCCTTGACGCTGTCACTCTGGGAGAAAACTCTGTGAACATTGTTGAAGTACTTTGGGGAACCAGGATGTAGTTGCTGTTGTGAGAGGTACTGTCAAAAGCCTCTCTAAAATAGGACTATCACCTCGTTAAACCCTTAGATATCGCTGTTGACTGTTCCGTGGTTTGCTCCAGTGCTTTCCAGCAGCAGTTCCTGTAACGGGTGTATCGCTCCACCCTCGGCTGTACTGGCAGCAAGGCTTTGGAGATAGTCATCAGAAAGCAAACATGGGACTCCCTGGTCCACAAGATATTTGAAAACATGCTCTGAGACTTGACTGACAGTGTGAAGATTATGAAGAGGTGGTTTTTTTTTTCCTTTAGTACAGAAAAATGTACTTCTGGGCATGTAATTTGGATTTAATTTTAAAATTTGATTTACGGTGCTGTATAAGCAAAACGTTGTAGGAATAAAATTTAGCGGTGAGGAAAAGGACAGGGAAGAGTTCGAGAGCTGTGTTGACTCGTCCCTGCTGGCGGTGACCTGGCAGAGACAGGAGCGGCTGCTCCTCCACCTTGGGAACCCAAACCAGAACAGAGTTAACGAGGAGACTACAAAAATATGGATGAGACAAGAACAAGACACACACTGAGCATTTGTCCAGCTGTAAAAAGAAGAGCACCGCACGGGAACGAGAGAGAGAAAGCTGAGAAAAGAATACGCTTCAGGAACTGAAGAGAGGTGAGTGTGTGTGAGAGGAAGGATGCCTGAACATAAGAGTCTCTTTGAGGTGACCAGCCCGGGCTCCAGCAGCTGTGTCAGGAGGGCAGATGTCCCCTGCAGGTCCTGGGCCGTATCCCACAGTGGTTTCTGAGGGACTGGGCTGCCTCAAACAGCACTAAACTCCAAATGTGAGAATCATTATTGTAACTTATTTGCTGTTCCATCTCTCTTCTCCGCTTTGCTGCGGTGTGTGGGTTTCCAAAGCAAGCCCAGGATGCGATGGGGATGGATGCTGTGCAAAGCCTTAATGAAGATTTTGGCTCCAAGAAGAGTTTAGTTCAAAGGATTTAGTGCCTCTGGCTGAAGTAGTCATATCTAATGATGTGCCTTTAGGAAGAGTGCACGCGGCTAGAACTGCAATGGGAACTTTGTAACTGAGACCATTTTACTTTGCGTTCTGGTTAAGGGACGAAGTTGAAAAGGAATAAGGGCTGTTTTTCAAAGTTGCAGGCTGATAACCAGTCTGGAGAACTACCCATAGATCACCTTAATGAGCAATGAGGAATTTGTACTGCACACTTTCTGAAAGGAGAAATTAATTTACTTAATTTACTCCTGCTTACCTCAAGTAACACTTTCTATCTCTGATGAGTAGTGAATGAGGTTTAGACTGTCTTCCTCCTCATTAGCAGCCACGTAAGGTGGCCAAGGAGCTTCCCACCTGAGCAACAAGTTGTTAGGAGCAAATTGTGATTTGTGGGTCCTTCCTACAACACGGTAGAAAAGGTGGGGGAAAGGGAAAA
Source organism: Tringa tobata (assembly GCA_033628505.1). Lineage (NCBI taxonomy): Eukaryota > Metazoa > Chordata > Aves > Charadriiformes > Scolopacidae > Tringa > Tringa tobata. Next base: position 4,841 of record JAHREE010150263.1, on the reverse strand, counting down.
TGGCTGAGGGAAACTTCTTCAGCATGTTTCTCTGTTCCTCCTCTCACTTCAGCTCTTACTGGAAGATGGAGGAGACATCTCCTGTGTCACCTGCAGTTCTGGTGGGCTGAGATCCCACCATATGCGTGTTGGGAGAAAGGCCCAGCCGCAGAAGGACGCGTGCCACCGCCTGCAACCTCTGCTTTTGGAAATGAAATTCAGGTCCGAGCTCTTTGCCAGGCTGCGCTCCCTGCAGCAGCATCTGTCTGTAATTGCTTAGCCGAATGCTAATTACATGTAGTTGACCACTGCTGCATAAATTATTCTGTGGCCTCTTCCCTCCAATCCTGCCCTTGGCTTGCCCTTACTCTCTGCTCACCACCCTCTCCCTCCCGAAGAAAATACATTTAAAACAAGAGGCAGAAGTGTGCTAATGTACACAGCTGTTACTGCGGCTTTGTCACACCTCGGGGAATCTCATCTCGGTTTGGACTCTTTGGGGAGATGGGGAAATGTTTTCCCCCACAGCAGGTTTGGTGACTGTAAGCAGCGGTTGCCAGACCGTAGGGCTTCTGCTGCTCTTCCCTCGGTGATGCTCCAACCAGTGCCAGGTATGGACCGTTCTGTCGGCTGGGCACCCTCCAGCACCATGGCACAGCCTTCCATGGGCATGGTGAGGATGATGGGGGGGCTCTGCTGCCTCCCAGTCACTGATTGTGGGTACCTCTTTCCAACAGCAGGCATCTGGCTGCCAGCTGGTGCTGCTGCATCCCAAAAGCTTGATGAAACAACATCTGTCCTGCTGCGAGGGAAGGATCTCAGGGGAAGGTCTCTGCATTACAATGACCAGCTGGGTGTTTTGCAGTTCTGACAGTGAGCTATTCAGCCAAATATGGAATTGTAGAATGGTTTAGATTGGAAGGGACCTTAAAGATCATAGAGTTCCAACCCCCTGCCCTGGGCAGAGACACCTCCCACCAGACCAGGTTGCTCCAAGCCCCCTCCAACCTGGCCTTGAACCCCTCCAGGGATGGGGCAGCCACAGCTTCTCTGGGCAACCTGGACCAGGCTCTCACCACCCTCACAGCAAAGAATTTCTTCCTAATATCTAACTAGTTCTAGGTATTATATCCAACTTGTTCTAGAAAGAACTAACAAAGGGGAGAAGCAAATGACAAGAAATGAGAAAGGATACACTCATGTGAGTATAATTGTAGGAAACTTTGTTGGTCAAGACTTTCTTAAATGGAGGATCAGGGCTCCCTCTCAGAGGAGCCAGGACTTGCTGGAGAAATGGGCTGCCAGGAACCCCATGAGGTTCAACAAAGGTAACTGCAGAGTCCTGTCCCTGGAGAAGGAAAGCCCCATGCGCCACTACAGGCTGGGGGGTGACCAGCTGGAATCAGCCCTGCAGAGAAGGACCCGGGGGTCCTGCTGGAGAAATTTGCGGAGTTGCACAGTGATGGAGGAGACAAGTTTCAGGAAGGGAATTTAGATATCAGGAGAATAAAATCTACCATGCCAGTGGACAGATTTAAACAGGGGCTCAGACATGGTGGTTGATCTCCAGCCTCGGAGATCAAAACTCAACTGGACAAGGCCCTGAGTGACCTGACCTAATTTTCAAATTAGATCCAGCTTCAAAGGCGACCTTGCTTTGAGCGAGGGCTGAACCAGAGACCTCTATAGGTCCCTTTTGACCTGAATGTCATGATTCTGTGGGAGGTACAGAAAAACCTTCCCATGCCAGAGGGCTCAGAGTATGTGTGTTGGTTACGTTTCACTGTAAGAAGGCTATTTCCTTACAGTAAAATGTATTGTTACTAAATAGCAGAGATCATAATGCAATTGTATGTGCTTTGGTGTCTCTTCTCATCTTCTCCTATTCTGTTGCCATAATCTAAGGGAGGTATTTCTCCAGCTGTGAGATCTGTTGACTGTTGTGCTTGGTTTCTCGGTGTTGACACAGTGTAGAAGCTTGTGATGATCTGTAGGGGTTCATCATGTTTGAATTTTCACACAGTCTTGCCCCTGTTCTTTACAGAAGAGCAGTAGAGTTGGGGGAGCCATTGGACCCCCAGACACTGCCCTTGCTGTCTGTTGGCACAACTGGTGAGGCTGGTGGCTGCACCTTTTCTCCTGCCACCCCAACAGCAGCAAGGTGACCATAACAGGTGTATGAGTTGACTGGGAAGGGAAGATGCTGCCCAGCAGCACCTTACTGAAGTAGTGATGAGCAATGTATAAAACCAAAAGCACTGCCATAAGGTGTGAAGAGTGCCAAAGAATGATATCATGGAATTTTCTGCTTAGATTACCTCCAGGGGAAAGCTTTTGGGATTTTTTTTTTTTTTTTTTGCTGCCAGAAGCTTTTCTTTTGGCAGCTGTGAAGGGCTGTGAGTGCCCGAGGCTCCAATGGTGGTGGGATTACTTGCTGCTTTGGGAAAACATATCACTGTGGAGGAGGGAGTTGTATCAGTGCTGGCAGGAGCTGTAGCTTGGTGTGTCATTCTTCCCAGCTAGAAGAGTTGTCCATGTGGGGCCAGAGCTGAGGGAAGAGGTTTTAAGAGGATTTGGAAAAACTAAAAAAAGAAAATAACCCTGAGAGCCAAACGTGGGGTTGCCCTCGCCTCAGTCCCTCAAGAGTGCCTGACAACAGAGGGGGCTCTCAGACTCCAGGCCATCTTTGTGGTCAAGGTGGGGCAGGGAGGATGGACACCGTGACACTGGGTGGGTTTCACCTGAGGAGGAAGACTCAGTTGTACCCATTGTTGTGTTTGGTGGGGGGGTCAGGTCCTTCATGATGTGCTAGGTATAGAGGGACTGTGGGTTTCTAGATCATCTAGGCCCAGGAGCTGAGCACGGCTGCTGTCCTTTCACGTGAGGAAGGACATCTGAGCTCCCACTCTTGGGAAGGCATCTGGTGAGGGGGCTATTTTGGTCCTGGGCTCCAGCACCTCCATCCTGCTGAAGCCCCTGCTGTCCTACAGTCTGTATCAGAGTGTGCTGGAGACACTCGTTCTACTTTTGTTGCAGTCTTTCTGGGCAGTTGTTTAATTATGAAGCTGATTATTTATGCGGTTATGTTTTTGAGAGTCTGGCTGAGCATTCTTTAAAAGAGACAGTGAAAACAGGCTCCCTGAAAACTGGGCGGTTATGTGGGCAGCGTCGCCATCTCATCAGGCCAGTTGTCTAATTAAGCAGGGAGTTGGAGGCTTTCACAGACTCAAAGGCTACTTTTAAATACATTGCTCAGCCAGCGGGGCGTTTGGCTTGCTATTGTCTGACTGCAAATAATGCGTGTCTTGAATTGTCTTCGTCTTAATTTATTTTTGTGCTTTGTGTTCTGTAAGATGGGCTCAGGTATGCTGGGAACTCCTCGCTGGGTACCACGCTGGGATGAGCAGAACAGCACAAGACACATATAATTTTCTTCATTCTTCTGTGGAATTTGTGTGTGTGTGCACATGCGTATTTGTCCGTCACTGCAATTAGCAGTAAGCTATATGAAAATAAGGAATAGCCCCAGGATCCCAGGCAAAAAATTAAATATTTATTGGGTATCATGATTTATGGACTCTGTCTGAAAGTGAAGAAGCCTCTATGAACCACGTACAATCTCATAGTTATTAGGGGACACTTCAGAACTTAATTTTAAGGAAGAAGGTACAAATAACTTGACAAGGATAAGGCTGGGGATGGATGGAGCTGGTCTCCACAAGTTTCTTCCAAAACTTCATTTCACATGATGTTGTCCTGAGCAGAATTAACTTTTTCAGTCCTTGATTTTTCCACCTAAACCAGTTTAGGTAGACCTTGAAGGACAGTTTGCTGTATATGGAGCCTTCTTACAGTGGAAGTAGCCATGGGCAAAGGCAAAGCCGAAAACCTTCAAGGTGGTTGGTTGCCAGCAAAATTCCTTTTCACTTCCTCCACTGGTTTGTGGTTATCTAGACCATCTCTTGAACACAATAAAATGTATAAGGAGCTTTACACATGGGGGTAGCGGCATGGTAGTAGGAGAAGGTGTGGGTGGGGAAGAGGGGACATCCCCAACCAGCCTGGTGGTGCCTGGGTTGGAAGGCTAAAGGTGTTGACCAAGGTTGTCTGAAGAACCTTGTCCTTGTGCCAGGTGAACTGGAGATGGTTCCTCAGTGCAGCAGGTTCATGAAAGCTGTTCTTTGTGCATCTCTTACAGAAGGTGCTGAAGCTGAATTTAAAAGCTCTAAGTGATGATGAATTTACTGTGCTCACGGTTAAATTGTTGTAGTGCTTAGAGGTCTGCTGGATTGGGTTTCCAATTGTTATGAGGGCTAATATGTACTTACAGTGATGAGCAAGTATCACCTATTAAACTGGAGATAAAAGTGGAAGAAATGCAATATCTGAGGCTTGGGGACAGAAAAGAAAATAACATAATTACAATTCTGTTTCCTGCTCTGTTTTTCTTTAGTGCTGTCTTGAGGATTGTAATTGCATATATTTTAATGATTTCTGTAGAGTTTATGATTTATTTTTATAAACCAATGACAGCAAAGTATCAGCTTAGTCTGCAAAGCATAAGAAATAGCTTGCCATAATTGAGTTCCAGTTGTAAATTTTATTAAAGCTTTGTTTAATTTGGAAATTTTATTTTTCAGGGAAGTTCCACAAACCTAATGCAGTTACCAAATAGAAAACCCTGCAAAACTCTGCATGTATTAAAGTTCATTAATATTAAATTAATTATATAATGTGCCATCTTTTGAAAGATGAAACATTGCATTTTGTTTATCTAAGTAAGAGGTCTGCATTGATTTGGCTGAGAATTGTTTGTTGTGAACAGAAAGTAAAAAATGCAGATGCTGTTCTGGCTCATTTGC
>JAHREE010150262.1:0-17234 GCA_033628505.1 Tringa tobata | reverse complement strand
TCCTAATCCCTGTGAGCTCCGAGAGGAGCCACTCACAATGTAGGAATTGTAACATACGGAAGAAAACATCTTTCACAGAAATAGAATAGCCACGCTTGGGAGTGGGAAAGTGTTACACAACCAAAATGTGGTACTTCGTCTCCTTCTTCCTAACCTGATGTTTTAAACGTGATTTTTTTTCTCCTATGCTGTCTTATTTGTGATGCCTAATGCTAGCTAATTGGGTCCTTTTTTTCTAATGGAGAGTGGTGTTCCTGGAAGCAGGCAGGCATGTTTTAACCTTTCTTCCAGAAACCATTAAAATATTAAAATTAAAAAACATTATCAAAGTGGTCTGCACAGCCTCTCTTAGAGATACCATATAATTAGGAAAGAGAAAACGAGTCATTTTATTTCATTTCATTAAAGGTCTCTAGAAACCAAAATCTGGACAAATAATCAGACTTCCCAATTTGACATTTCTGTTCTGACCCGGCATGACCAGGTGTGCTCCCGGAGTAGGAATTAGCTAGTTTTGGGGGGAATAAAAAAAAAAGAGCTCCAAAGCCAGGAGGCAGGAGGAGGAACTGGTTAATGTGATTAAGCAACTGTTAAGATAGCACGGGGTGACTTCTGTTGCATCATGCAAAATAAGAACGAGAGAGAGAACATTTTGTATATATTTCAGGGAAAGCTTCCTGCTGATGACAGATGCCGGACTGCAGAGAGTCTCCATGTTTTGCAATGTTTTGACCAAGCTTTTCAGATTAATGCAGACAAACAAAGAAAACGAGGCAAAGAAAACAAAAGGTCTTTGGTCGGGTGAGGGGCTGTCCTTTAGATGACACCGGTCTGTTATTATTTGTGGAATTATTACAGGCAAAGTGGAAAACAACATATCTTGAAAAGTATCATAATGATGCACATTGGTGCCTTCTTCAGCAGCTGATTATTGCTGATTTAGTAATATTTCATACATAATCAGTTTTGCTGTTCCTAAAATGTGAGTGGTTCTGTTCCCATAAGGTTGAACTGTAGAAGAGACTGTGATTTAGAGGAACTGAGGGTATAGGAGAAGGGGCGTATAATGCTATGAACTTAGCGTGGAGAAAGGGCTGGGAAGTTACCCTACCTCCACACAAGGAAAATGGAATGGAAGCCACAAATGGTATTTAAAATCTACATATGTTCCATTGATAAACATTTGTGTATAGATGAAGTCCTTGGGCCTTAAATCGCTAGAAGTGATTTAAGTGACAGATTATATATATTATTAGAATATTACATATTATATACCAGTGATAGATTTGGCGCTGCCAATCTTTTATGTAGTTGGTGCTTTTAGAGTTGTAATTCTTTTTGCAGACACAGCTGGACTTTTGTCAGTCTCCTGGCCCTGCCTGTCACTCTCATCACCTTAGGAATTGCTCTCCTAAATCGGCATAGAGAAAACTCCCTTCTTATTACAGATCTCCTCTTGATGCCAGTCCCTCAAAATCCACTATTAACTTTATCTTTTCTGCTGATGACTTAATCCCTGTGAGTATCTGCTGGTCGCAGGTGAACTTCATCTGGGCATTTGCTGGGTTTCCTGGGAGTTGAAGTCCTCGGACCTGGATAATTCATGTGATCTCACCAGAGAAATTGTATCTTTTTGCTAAGAGGAGAAATGTCTTATGCCACGCTCTATTATTGTGTTACTCATTCTGTTTCACATCATAGCAATAATTTTTTTAAATGGCATTTTATTCAATTTTCCACTCTAGTACAAAAGCACAAGGATCGAACAAAAACATATTAAGTATCGGGCATATTTTCTGCACCTCTTACTGTGGCTGAGGACACTCAGCAAATGAGTAACGTTGTTTGCTGTCTTAAAAATCCATTACCACCCAGTGTGGCCTAATGCAATCAAAAAGGTTTTCCTCTCTTTTTATCTTCTCTCAGCCCCCTTTTTACTTTTCACGTACACATCGTTAAGAGAATGTGTGAGGTTTTCCCAGCACAACATGAAAAGTTTATTCTTGTAGTTCTACGAGGTGATTGAACACCTTCCTAAAAAACTCTAGTAGTTCGGACGGCTTTTCCTTTCTCTTCTTAAAATGACATGTCGTGTAGTGTTCGCATGTTTTGAAACACAGTTGACCCTCTGATTTAATGAAATACATGTTACTTTCTGTCCACACACACACACCCCCCCGTGTGCCCTCTTCAGGCATTTTGTGTGTTCTGTTACAATTGGAGGTGTTTACCCATTTCGGGAAATCTCCAAACGGTATAATTTGCTCTTGAGGGGAAACGCCGCCCATCTCCTTCCTTATCCTCATCCTTCATGAGCTTTTCTTGGCCCCTGGAGCCAAATATAGAAGTGGGAGAACTTTTCTATGTGGAAAACATAAAGGCAAAGGGAATTATGGAATGACATGGGTGGCTGCTCAGCTGGAGTGAAGAAAAAATACCTGCTTTTGATTTCACTGTTTGTTCTGAATGTAGTGAAGAGAAACACAAAAACTGGTTTTGGCACAAACATCCAGCCTTTATTCCTTTCCTCTGAGTTTGAGAAAGTCTGAGAAAAGTACTACGTTAAAATAAGAGGGAATAAGGGGACAAAGATGAAATTCCAAATTAGAACTGTTTAGCCTGTTAGGAATGAAGGACCTGCAGACCAGCTGGCATAAATAAACAGTTCTCCATTGATGTTAATGGGACAAAATTAGGATTATTAGGATGCTGAAGAGGAAGGGATGGAAGTGTGAATCCTGTGTAGGTAGAGATAACAAAATTTGTGAATGGAGAAAGGAGTAAAAAGAGAATCATCAATTTTAAGGCATGGTAAGGAGCAATGCGTTAAGGTACAGCGTTTAAGTTACTAAAAGTTGTGGGGATTAGTTCAGTTTTTGGAATAGCAGATGTATTTTTCTGGACTGATTTCACTGAAGGGCTGCTGGAACAGCCTTTGACTCACTGAGTTTGAGGAAGTAGAAATATACTCTTTTGCTCGAGTGCGGTGTAAGAGCTCTAGGGAAATACATGAAAGAACTGTTGCTGCAGGTAGAGAAAGGCTGGTTACGTTCTTTCACAAAGAAAATGCTTTTACAGCTATTTGATATTTAGCATAGGAGGGATGCAAAAGTAAGGCCCGCTGGCTTAAACAAGTAATCAGGACTCAATTATTCTTTGTTTCTAATGGTGAAGCAGACTCAATAATAGCATTAATTTTGATTACGAGGTGCTTGTTCATCAACTTCAGATACATGCACTATTCATAAAGAAAACAGGATGGGGAAAAAAATGAGCGTTGTTCTCTAGTATTCTTATTCTTTAATTTTTTCTTGTCCTAGATTATAAGGTCTGCTTATTTTATGCGAAGAATTGATTGCATTAAATTTAGTTTTATGAAATTGAGATGTTTCAGTTCTTTTCACCCACAGATTTCATTAAGTGATTTCTCTTTACGCTACACTCTAGCAACAATTTTTAAGTTTAGATGAAGTGAACTGTCATCCTGCCTTCTGCGTTCTTAACGCTTCAGCTGCAGCTGCTCTGATTTCATGTGGCTGCAGTCACCAAAAACCCTATGGCAAAGAGCAATTTATTGTCACCAAAAAGGTGTCTGGATTTGTTTCTTTTCTTACCAGAACAACTTTGCCACGTTCACCAAACCTCCAGTGAAACTGGCCAAAGCACCATTTTCCCTGGACAGCCACAACACCCTTAATTTCCTCTTTACTAGAAATCCCTATTTTTGTTGCGTTTTTTCCATGGTGGGCCAAATAAAATAATAATAACAAAAAATCTTTCTAGCAAACTAGAAAGCCATGTAGTCAGCACAAAGGACAGGCTGATATTGGCTGTATTGCCTTGTCAGACAGGCATGTATTTACAGAGTAACGTATGTAAAACTAAAGAAGTTTGTTATATTTCTAAGAGGAGAGCTAAACTACACGGGTGAACGTCCAGCAACACAAATTTTATCACCGTCATGTCATAATGTGATTATAATTTCACCCTTCCTCTCGGTGCCTTATTTGTGCCAATTCCTTAAGTGGCCACTCAAGAGACATTTCATGGAAGTCCTTCCTAATTAACGAGGAAATGCTGAGAGCTGTGACTTTCCTGTCTGTGCTTATTGTGTTGATTAGATGTGGGCACACGCTCGTGTTTGTGTTTGTTACTTCGAAGCTACGACCTTGAATGCTCTGGCTCCTTCACAGGCTGATGCCAGGGTGGGAAGCATACGGTCTGCTGCCTGGTTATAGCTCAATATTCCCTTTATTATGGACTGCGGACTCACTGTCTTTGCGGGGCGAGGCAAGGGCAGTATTTCTCTAATGCTATAGTTCTGTTAACATATAGGGTTTACCAAATGTGTCTGAAAGTCCTCAGTGAAGAAAATGTTCATCCCATTGGTCTGATGCGTAGGACATTGCACTTCTGTACGCAGGTCTGGAAGCCTCATCCAATTCCCACGCAAGTCAAAGAGATTTAGCTTACTTTTGAGTCAGATTCCATAGACACAAAGGTCTCGAGCAGCAGAAGCTGAGTGTTCCCACAGGCTGCAGCCTTGCAATAGTCCACACCTGCCTGGGCGATGGGAGTATCCATCATGTCTTCACTCCTAGGCCTTTTCCTGCCGACGTAGAGGTAGGGAATCATGATAAAGGCACAACCGTTGACATCACAAACTTTATGAATTCACACACTGAAATCTGTCTCCCATTTGTTTCCAGTACCTAAAGGGGCTTCAGGAGAGATGTGAAGGGACTCTTTATCAGGGAGTGGAGCGATAGGATCAAGGGGAAGTTGGATCAAGGATCAAGTTTTAAACTGAAAGAGGGGAGATTTAGATGAGATCTCAGGAAGAAATTCTTTGCTGTGAGGGTGGTGAGACACTGGAACAGGTTGCCCAGAGAAGCTGTGGCTGCCCCATCCCTGGAGGGGTTCAAGGCCAGGCTGGATGGGGCTTGGAGCAACCTGTTCTGGTGGGAGGTGTCCCTGCCCAGGGCAGGGTGGTGGAACTGGATGATCTTTAAGGTCCCTTCCAACCCAAACCATTTTGTGATTCGGTTGGCCTTCCTTTGCTTTCTCCAAACTCGCTACATGAAGAAATAATTGATCGTCCATTAACAGTTGGGGTAGGTGTCTCCTTCCTTCTAGCCCCACTTTACTTCACACCAGCAAAGCTTTTGCCCCTGTATAAAGGGGTTAATAACCTTGTAGTGAGGGATTATTACGAGTTGGAGTCACCCATAGCAAGGGAGTCTTGTGGTGAAAGCTTTGTGTGGATGCAACAACAGCTTGGCTTGCCCTCTCGGTGCCAGTAAGAGGCACAGTGTCAGTAGAAAAATGAGGTTTTCCAGCAGAAGGAATTTCTTAATGTTTAGATTTTGAAAGATTGCCCGAGTCCCTAGTGGGTTTTTTTTTTGTTTCTAGATTTTGTGAGAACAGTCTATAGGAAACTGATGAACCGAAGTGTCGATGGAGACACGTCTGTTCCCACAGCCCTCCCCAGGGCATGAGCTGTGACCTCTGCTGCTGGAGTACAGACTTCCCAGCTGCTCTGGGCCACCTATTCGAAATGCCAAGAGTTTCCTTTATAATTTACCCCATGTTGGCATCGTTGCAATGGGATGAAAGATTGTTGGAAGGAAAAACAAAACCCAGTGTGTTGAGGCCATGAGGCAAGGGTTGCAGAACGTTGTCTTGCAGTGTAGCTGGTAAAAGGTTGTAAAACTGGCTTTTCCAGTATGTCATTCCATTAAATTTCTCAAAAAAAAAAGGACTAGTAGTATAAATGGAAGAGGGATCCAAGTAACTAATCTGAGATATCCATAGAATCATAGAATCATTCATGTTGGAAAAGACCCTTGGGATCATCGAGTCCAACCATCAACCCTACTCTACAAAGTTCTCCCCTACACCATATCCCCCAACACCACATCTAAACGACTCTTAAACACATCCAGGGATGGTGACTCAACCCCCTCCCTGGGCACCCTCTTCCAGTCTCTGACCACTCTTTCTGTCCAAGAATTGTTTCCTGATGTCCAGTCTGACATCCACACGGACTCTACAACAGGCTGAAAATGCTGTTACCAGGCCCATGAAATCGGATTTGTTCCAATGCAGCGTTCCTCACTCCAGATCAGGGTCATGTAAAGTGCGAGGGGGTGCAGACTTTGGAGGAGAAACTGGGTCCAGTAGAGAGATACGGCAGTGAATTTGAATCTGAGCTTGGATTTGGTGGCAGGGATCGGGTTGATGTCCATAATTGCCAGCAGCACGCTGTAGGATCAGAAAGCCCCTTTTGAATAATTCTGTGCAGTTGACAGTTCCCTTTTGTAAAAAATGGTGGTGATTTCAGGACAATAGGTGTGCTTCAGTTTCCATAATAAAAAGCACGGAATCACTGAGATACGTTCACAGAGTATGAATTTGTTTTCGTCTTTTGAGAGTTAGAGAAGAAAATTCTGGGATAAACAAAATTAAAGAATTGTTTTTGTTTGGTTGGTTGTTTTTTGGTTGGTTGGTTGGTTGTTTTTTCATTTTTATTCTAAGCCACAGGCAGGAGAAGGCAGTGGAAGTTTATTTGTAGGCAGAGACATAACGTGGTGGCCCCGTCCATACTGAAAGACACAGCATGGGTGCAAGGACAGTGCACGTGGCGTTTCTGCCCCCTTTTCAGAGCTTACAAACGAAGCAATTCTGCATTTTTAAACCTCCCTTTGAAATCTAAACCATTCATATCTACGGTGACTTTTTACTGATGTTCTGATAATTTCTATAACAGGACAGTCGAGCTAAAGCAGGAGTTGTGTACATCGAAGCAGCAGGCAAGCGGCAGATGCAGCACAGAGGGAGATATAAATAGGACGTAGATGTGTGTTAGATATTGACACAAATACAGATGATCAATCCCTGTTATTATTGCGTGACCTATTTCCTTTTGCCAGCAGTCATAAATAGGAATGATACGATGCTATACCTTTGCCAATGAATCTCAGCCTTGCACACACACTCTCACAACTGCTATTTAGGGAGTCTGAGAGTATAAAACAGAGCAGGAGTGAATCACAGAGCCTCACGGGCCGGATAAATCCAAGGGTGCTCTTCATACAGGGATGTGCACATACAGGTCAGATCCCAAGGATGTCTTCCCAGTGGGAGTGCAGAGCTCACTTAGGAGATGCTATAGATTCCACTAAGGGCTGTTGGTGAGCCATCAATGTCTCAAAATACTAAAAACAAACAAATGGCAACAAAAAAACCCTGAAATATTCTTCTGCAGCTATATAAACTGTACTTTTAAAATACTTATTTTAAGTAGTCTGGCTTTTTTCATGCTCGAGAAATTACTTAATACAGTGAGCTACCTACTTAATTTGAAGTTTTAAAAGTAATAGTAGATGTATGGATTTTATACATGTATATGTAAATGAGAAATATTTTGCAGAAAGTATTGATGAGAGAAGAGCTCTGTCCTTTTTTAGACTGTAATATAACGTCCTACAAGCAGAATGACATTCTGAGTAAATACAATCACTTCTGTTTTGTGGTATCTGGAGGCCTCTGTGACTGAGCAGTCCTATTCTGCATATTAAGTACAGTCGGGCCAAGTGTCAGAGTGACCAAGTGCCGTATTTCCTATTGATTTTGCACGGACAGATCATTAGAGCTGTGTGATTAACTTTCTGTGATTCACCAACAATTCTGAAAAATAAGAAACTCTCCAGCTGGAAACCACAGTGTTAGTGTGTTTTGGTTTTTTTTTTTTTCTAGTGAATAAATAGACTGGGGCAACCAAAACATTTTGTCAAACATCTTTAATAAAAGTAAAGGAAATTTGGATTCAAAGGACTGCATTCAAAGGAGCGTGTGGGATCAATTAATAAAAGCTGGGAGGAGATGCTGCTCATATGTATCTTAGGACTCCTGAGAGATAAGAGCCTGAATTAAGTCCTTCCTCTAAGTGAGTTAAAGGATGGGCTTAAGCCCAGATTTTGGAGACAGTGAAGGAACATGGAAAGCAGTGAGCCAGGGAATGTTGAGTACATAGGTCTCTGAGTGGTTTTGCGAATTTAATCTGAAATATTTCTTCTTGGAAATGCTAAATCCGTTTTTAATTATTTGTCTCTTTTTTTTTTTTTTTTTTTTAAATTTTGTTTTAACCAAAAACTGTTGCCATAGCTGCCTTTTTAAATAATTTTGAGATTATTTTCCCAAACTTGTTCCAAAACATAATGAAATGCTTTACCCAGGTCTAGTCTGATGCCTCTCCAGCGCAGTTCTTCCTCCTCCCCAATAAGAGCTGTGGAGCCCCAGAACTGCAAAAGTTTGGTCTCTTGCTGTTCTGGAGCAGGATGCCCATATGAATTATATCAGTGAAATCACTTCTGGGTTGTGCAATCCACTAAGAAGACTAATAAAAGTCTTTTATAACTACAGTTTATACGTGCTGGCAAACTTGAATAAATTTACATACATGAAAAAGAGCAAATTTGGATAATTGAACAGTGCAAAGCTTTGTGCTGAGAGCACACAATGGTATCTCTTTCACCAGATGTGTGTGACTAAGCAGCCTCTTATTACTGGTGGCAGAATGCTAATTCCAGAAAAGGACATTAAAAAGTGTGGCTTGCAGATATAGATGGAGGGAAACAGTTAGTTACCCTGTGCAAGAAATTGCAAAGTGACAAATTCCGTGGCCAGTGGAGATTGGACAATAAAATCTGCTTTGCCTGGATTGCATTCTTCAGAAAGGGAGGACGCTGTGGTAGGTTATGTGGTTTATTAGGAAGGAGACTAATGGAAAAGTACGATTTCTAACACGTGTGTGTATGAGGGTCCTCCCTGGGTGTGTGGTTATTTTGTTGTCCATGTTTATTCATGTGAACTCTTAGCAAAGCAGGGAAATGCCAGCTTTTTGCTTTTATCAGCAGATACCTAAGAATAGACTTTCTGGACCTTGCGTTCCTTCAGTGTCAGAAGTTAGAAGACAGAAGAGAGACAGGGATGGAGCATATGGCTTTTCCAAATTTTATGCTTTGTTTAGAAAAAAATTTCTAACCAGCACTTAGAATATTTTAGTCATTTTTCCCATGAGAAACTCTTGAATTACAAGCAGTGAATAAACAGAAGATTTTTAGATTTATTAAGCAAAATGCAAAATTCAGGGGCAGCTTAATTTTAGGAATGCTGCTAAAATGTAAACTCATCGCGTGCCAGGTTCTGCATCTTTGCTCAGATGGGTGGTTGTTGGCCACAAGAAATCAGATTTACGTTTTTCGTCTAAGCCAAGTGGGTGCTCCTGGTGTTGGCTCATAGTAGGCTTCTTCTGGAGTGTTACAGTAATGATTGTAACCTGGGGGGCATCAGGAACAGTGTGAGCAGCAGGTGGAGGGAGGTCATCCTCCCCTTCTGCTCTGCCCTGGGTAGGACCCCTCTGGAGCACTGGGTCCAGTTCTGGGCTCCCCAGTTCCAAAAGGACAGGGAACTTCTGGAGAGGGTACAGCAGAGGACCACAAAGATGATGAGGGGCCTGGAGCATCTCTCTGGTGAGGAAAGGCTGAGGGACTTGAGGCTTTTTAGTCTGGAGAAGAGAAGGCTGAGGGGGGATCTGATCAACACCTATAAATACTTCAAGGGTGGGTGTCAGGAGAATGGGGCCAGTCTTTTTTCAGTGGTGCCCAGGGACAGGACAAGAGGAAACGGGCACAAACTCGAACGGGGGAAGTTCCATCTAAAGATGAGGAGGAACTTCTTTGCTGTAAGGGTGGCAGAGCCCTGGCAGAGGCTGCCCAGAGAGGTGGTGGAGTCTCCCTCTCTGGAGACATTCCAAACCCACCTGGACACGTTCCTGTGGGACCTGCTCTGAGTGGACCTGCTGTGGCAGGGGGTTGGACTGGATGATCTCCAGAGGTCCCTTCCAGGCCCATATCATTCTGTGATTCCGTGATGATGAGCTGTGAAATATTTTGATCTGGTATACTTCATGAAACATTTTTGACTCAGGAGCTCGAGAAAGAGGGGAAACTGCTTTTTACATTCAGGAAGAAACACTAATAACTTAAAATCCAGCTCAGGCGGGTATGAGGCCTGCTCCCGTTGCGTGGCAATGAGTTCCTTCTCTTGTCTGTTGTGACACGTAGGTGAAAAGCAGGCGGTGGAGCCCGACGATGCCGAGCTGGTGAGCCTCAGCAAAAGGCTGGTGGAGAACGCCGTGCTGAAGGCGGTGCAGCAGTACTTAGAAGAAACCCAAACCAAAACCAGACAGACTGATGGCAGCCCCGTGAAGAGCGAAGCGAGCGGCGCCAAGAAGGAGAGCGACAGCGATAACACCAAGTGAGGGACCGGGAGGGGGGCAAACGTCCCACCGAGAATAACCACCAAAAAAAAAAAGAACGAACAAAAAAAATGTGTCCCAGCCCTCTCCGCTGGAGTTTGCTAAGTGGTGCCGGGTGACAGGCACTCTGCTTTGCCAGTCTCTTATCAAAAGTGTGCTCTGAATCGGAGGACACCGTCTCCTGGGTTTAACAAAGCGCTTGCACCGCTGGAAATGCGTTGAACGCTGGGAGGGACGGACGGTGGAAGAAAAAAAAAAACAAACCAAAAAAGGACAAGAATGGTGAAGCAGGCGGCTCCGGTCTTCGCCGGCTCTTGAGGCCAAGAGTCCCTTCTTTGCTTTTTGAGGAGAAACTTTGTGTTTGCCTTTGGGATGGTCAGGAAGGGCCCTGGAAAGAGGCCTGGCCGTCAGGGGAGGCGATGCCGCTGGCTCCGGGGCAGAGCACGTGCTGTTTCCTGGTCAACGGCCGTCAGCCCCGAGCTAAAAATTCCCAGGGCAGATGCTGGTCACAGATACTATTACCCAGCCTGTCACCTGGCAGGAGTTCCTCTGAAACGCCACTCTGCACTCTTCTTTCCTTTCTTTGGTAGCATTTGTTGACGTAAATTATATTTTTTTGACAAAGTATACCTTTTTATAAAAAAAAAATCACTACGGGCAAAAGGCTGAGCAGTTAACACTGTCCAGAACAGATAACGATCTCATTATCTCCGTAATTAATGACGCTAAATGACACTAGTTGTTATAAAATGTATTATATCGTTCTTTTCCTTTAGGAAAGAGCCATGAAGCAGAGTTGGTAAAGGAAGCTTTGCGCAGAGAAACACGGGCCCTGTTATCCAGGCTGGATGGGATAAAGGAGCTGTTATCCAGTCCCGAAATCCGCAGGAAAATAAGCAAAGAACTGTTTGAAGACGGGCACAACCCGAGCAGTAAATGGAAAAGTTGTGTTGACTCTGGATCTCCAAACGCATGATTGGGAATTGCCACCGAGTTAGAACCTCATCGGGTTGCTCAAAGACAAAAAAAAAAAAAAAAAAAAAAAAAGAAAATTTCTTCAAGAAATTTTCCTTTCTGTTTCTTTTTTACTGGAAATACGACTGGGTGTAAATGGCTCCTGAGGAATCGGGCTGAAATACTCCCAGGGAGGAATTTTATTTCATAATGATGCAGTGCAGCCACTCCTCAGCACTGATTTGAGGCAGGCTTGAACGGGCAGGTATATGTCATGGCTCCAAAGGGGGAAAATACTGGTTTCAAACAAATATGAGCAAACACTGTGCCCTGCCTTTATCATTGCAAATAATTCAGATTTTTTCCTCATAGATCCCTTCCCTAGCAATGATATACAAATTGTAAAAAAATGAATGCTTTTAAATACCTTAAAATGTATATTTGGAAAAAAAAAAACCAACACACCAACTCTTTTAATTATCTGCCTTTTGGATATGTTTTGGGTTTGCACTGTCTGATTTTTATTTTTTTTTAAACAGCACTTGAATACTTGTATAGATGCCGGCGTGGTGTTTCTGCTGTTGTTTACACTAATGCAAGAATGTTTTAAATTGAAATTCAGGCTCCGCTGCTCTCAATGGCAGACTCTCATTGGCTTTACTGGAGCCGGGATGCTGCAATTAAGATTTCTGGTGAAAATAATCGTATTCCTTGGGATAATATTTGCCTTTTTACTTTTCTAGAACAGTGGTTTTGTCTCTCTGTTTTTTGATGTTCCCTCCATCTCTACCTTCTGCTCCCTGAGGCGGGGGGGGGGTCAGTTTGCTCTTGTGGTTCCCTCCGCACGCCTGCGAGATTCCCGGAGGCACTGGATGTACAGCAATGCAGGAGCAGGTCCAAGATTTGCATTTTTTTTTTATATAAAAATAGTTTAAAATTGCCTCTGGTCATAAAAGCTATGTAAAATATGTTGTGATTGGTATCAGAACTGTGCTGTCAGAACAGCTGTGTGCATATTCTCCATCGGTCTCAAGAACCGCTCATTTATCTCATGTGTCAGAGCTTATGTTTTTTTTCTCATTTGATATTTAGCGGTATATTCTGAAATGTCTCCTACAGGCCATGTCCACAATAAAGTATTTTTTTTTTCCTTTGCACCCTTTGTAAGTTTTCACCCCTCTCCAAATGGACTTTGAGAGAAACGGTGCTTGTGTGAATCACACCATGAAGTGGACCATGGGGGTTGTGCCAAGATGCTCGTCCTGTGAAGAAATTCATGCAGATAAGCTAGTCCCGAGTCGTTATTGCTTTAAATGGCAAAACTTTGGAACTTGAGGGATTAATTTATATTCTGACCAGCGTGGGTTTAGAAGGAATCATAGAATTGTCCAGGCTGGAAGGGACCTTTAAGATCATTGAGTCCAACCATCAACCTAACTCTGATAAGAAACATCACTAACCCATGTCTCTAAGCACTATGTCAACCTGGCTTTTGAATACCTCCAGGGATGGGGATTCCACCACTGCCCTGGGCAGCCCATTCCAAGGCTTAATAACCCTTTCAGGGACAAAATTTTTCCTAATCTCCAATCTGAACCTCCCCTGGGGCAACTGGAGGCCGTTTCCTCTTGTCCTATGGCCTGTTCCTTGGGAGAAGAGACCGACCCCCCCTGGCTACACCCTCCTTTCAGGGAGTTGGAGAGAGCGAGAAGGTCTCCCCTCAGCCTCCTTTTCTCCAAGCTGAACACCCCCAGCTCCCTCAGCCGCTCCTCACAAGACTTGTGCTCCAGACCCCTCACCAGCTTCATTGCCCTTCTCTGGACCCGCTCCAGCCCCCCAATCTCTTTCACTCTTCAACATCATAAATTGAGTTTGAGCTTAATGAGTAGTCTCAAATTTGCTGTATAATAATAATAATAATTAAAAATATCTGAATCTACATTCATCCCTGGATTAAATAAAAACCCCAGACTTTCACTAGTGGATCTATACATCCCTGCACAGTGACGCTCTGAGCACAGCTTGCTCCTTTATTCCACAGGCTGAGAAGTCTCTGTGTCCTATCGGACATTCCTGAGTACTAGTTCATTCAGAGACAGCTATTCCTATGGAATCAAGCAGTTTAAATCCAACTTGCAGATGACAACACAAAACCAGACAGTCAGATATGAAAACAGGAAAACAATTTATTGTCTTCTGTCTGAATCTCAGGTCATCACCTCCCTTTCCTCCATAGAAGGCATTACTGTGATTAAGTCCCTTTTTATACCATTTTGCTTGTAACATTCATTGTTGTCAAATTTCAAGTCAAACTGTAGAAATTAATCACTGAATTTATGTCCAGGCCCTTTGATAGGTGAGCTGGTTATATTAGAGACTCTGCTCATTGATGGTTCCTGTAGATGGCATCAAGAATAGCAGCCCTGGAAAGCAAGGTCTTCTTTGGGATCAGAATCTGGGGGCCAGAGGGTACCCCAAAGCCTCTAAAAAGACACTCGATACCTATGTTTAAGTAACTCAAACCTATTTTTGATTTTTAGATGTTTTAAGCTGTGAAAGTCAAGGGGGCTTTTGTTTCTAAACCATTCACTGTCTTGTAGAATGCCAACCATAGCCTTTATTTCTGGTTTTCACAAGGTACCACTATTAATTTACTCAAAATGGAAAAGAAAATAGGGTAAAAAAAAATTCCTGCATCTGGAGTTATTCTTTTATGACAGTTCTTCTTCTTGCTTTCCCTATTTTTTCTATTGTTTCCCCCCCCACTGGTAGTGAAGCCAAATTAAAGAATGAATCTCTTGTCTGGAGCTGTGAGATGAGCACCGAAGATGCAGATACAAAGAGACTGAACCTGTTACAGGCAGCTGGGAAGCTCTGAGCTTCACCAGAACAAATATGTTGCCTTCCTCACACTCATAAATCATTTTCCGACAACAATTCTGTTTTTTAATTAGGCGCTCCTTTGGGGGAACGTCTCGAGGTGGTGATGGACGGGTTATTCTGAGAACGCCTCGGCGTTTCCAAGCAGATGGTGCAAGTTTGCCCGTGTTTTGTTTGCAGTCCTACCTTCTCGCTTGCTCATACTCGAGAGTGTTGCTGTGCTGCTGATCGTGGAGATGCCTGCAACAAAGTACTAGTCCAGCTTCTAGGCCTGGGCCGGCTGGAAGCTGCTGAGAAGCTGTTCCTGATGTCTACGCTTGGTCGAGGCGTGGAGTGCAGAAGCCCATAAAATCATAGAATGGTTTGGATTGGAAGAGACCTTAAAGATCATCTCATTCCAACCCCCTGCCCTGGTCAGGGACACATCCCACCAGACCAGGTTGCTCCAAGCCCCATCCAGCCTGGCCTCGAACACCTCCAGACACCTGAGCAGCCCTTGCCGTGAGTTGTCTGCCCTGTTGAGCCGTGGCATCAGAGGTGTTTTTAGGAGCTGACGGATTGATCAGAGAGATCAGTAAATCCACGTAAATCCTGACCAACAGGCACCAATTCTCCTGTGTCGGAAGAGACTGTTGGAGGAACAGATGTCTCCAGGCCTGGGTGGACGTGGCACGGGATTGCTCAGCTGGGAGCTGGAAGGTAACACAGCAGGTGAACGTGCATCAAGCTTTTCATGAAAAGGGAGCTAAATAATGATTCTGTGTTGACTGAAGGTGGTACAAATTTAAACAGGGGTTGGAACTTCAGGGCAGATTCAGATATTGTATCCAAATATACAGATTTTGGGACCCACGGTGGATAATACCCTCTGCTGCTTCTACTGAAGTAAATGTGACACTTTGAGTGTTTAAAATGCAGATTCACAGCACTGTTATACAGTTGGGATTCAAGAGGCTTTATGTTATATATATCTATAGGAGTTTCCGGTTATAGCTGTGCAGGCTTTTGTGGGTGCTGTTTCAGCCTAAGGGCCGTGTGAGTGGATCACGGATCAAAGAGTGCCAGCCAGGCGTCATTCTGGTGACAGGAGTGGCACTGTTTCATTTTTATGTCAGTCTAGACGTGACTCACATATTCTCGTTAGAATTCCGGTTTTATAAAAGTCTTGAGAGATAACCCCACACATTCATGCCACCAGCAAGCAGGAAAAATAGAGGAGCAAACCCACCGTGCTCCACCACGAGCTTGTAAGTTGAGGTTCAGTGAAAACCCACATTTACTTTTTAAATTCAGTTACGTCTGAGAATATGCTGGTGAAATGAGGTGTAAACTGGGGCGTTGTCACTGCCCATGGAATCCTGCCTGCAGAGCCAGCTGCAGTCCCGTGGAAGCCGGGGGGAAATCTGGTTGCCTCAGGGGGAGCCTGGTAGCCAGATGGGACACCTGAGGGTTGCTTCACTCTGCTTCTAGCCTGGGGCTTGGTTTGCACAATCTTTTTGAAAGCAGTCATAGATAGAATCATAGAATTGCCCAGGTTGGAAGGGACCTTTTAGATCTTCCAGTCCAACCATTGACCCAACACTGACAAAACCCATCACTAACCCATGTCCCTCAGCACCACGTCTGCCTAGCTTTTAAATACCTCCAGGGATGGGGACTCCACCACTGCCCTGGGCAACCTCTTCCAAGGCTTGGCAACCCTTTCAGTCTTCTCTGTGAACACCCAACAGCATATTGACAACAAGGGGGTACTGCAGCTTTCAGCCATTTCCATCCCATGAGGAGGAGGAGGAAGTTGTCACTCCAATTCCAAAGAAGTAGATGTCTTTGCAGAGACTCCTCTGGTCTCATTGCTGCTGCCAGAGGTCAGAGGAGGACCTGTGTGGGTGTTTACTGAAGTCTTTATCTACAGATGACTACAGCCTACATCTACAGATGACGTCCTGAGGCAGAGGAGACGGCCCAAAACCACACAAAAGCAGTTCCTGAGGGATACACCTTCCAGAACCGAGTGAGTGGGTTCAGCTGCACAATCAGTGGCAGTTGGATAAAGTAAGTGTTGTTTTAGCTTTATGAAAATCATTCTAAGTCATGGTCATGTCATAATTTAATTTGTGAAAACCTTTTGGATTCTTCCGTAAATTTTCAGGTAGTGACAAGGGGTAATCTCTGCAACTGATGAAGCTGCGTTTGCTTTCAAGGAGATCATGAAAGCTGTAACATAATGTTCTGTAGAAATGCTTTGCACTTTTCATTTCATAGAATCATAGAATTCCGGGTTGGAAGGGGTCTCAAGGGTCACCTGGTCTTACTTTTCTTGGCAAAAGCATGATCTAGACAAGATGGTCCCAACTCTGATGATCTGAATCTTTAAAGTTTCCAGTGTTGGGGAATCCACCGCTTTTCTGAGGAGATTATTCCAATGATTGACTGTTCACATTGTGAAAAATTTGCCTCTTGTGTCCAGTTGGAATTTCCCCTGGAGTATCTCGTACCTGTTACCCCCCGGCTTTTCCATGTGCCTCCTTGTAAAAAGGGAGTCTCCATCTTCTTTGTAGCCACCCTTTGAATACCAGAACATGGTGATAAGGTCTCCCTTCAGCCTTCTCTTCTCAAGGCTGAACAAACCCAGTTCTCTCAGCCTTTCCTCACATGGCAGCTTCCCTGTCCTTTGATCATCTTGGTGGCCCCTCTCTGGACACACTCCAGCCCATCCACAGCTTTTTTTGTACGGCAGGGGGACCCAAGCTGAACATTTCAGTTCAACAAAACCGTTGCATTGGCCTGGTTCCGGAGGCAGGGAGTCCCACCATTCCTATGGGAAAGGAAACGGTCTGAACCCTCCTGGAGACAGGAGCACGTTGAGGCCGAGATGTGTTTTACTCCGTGGCTCCTCCGGTCAATGCAGTTTCTGTACAAGTGAGTCCTCAGCGTACGCTTGGCTCCTCATTTATATTCTCCTCCTGTGAGGCCTTCATAATGAGAACATTTCTACTGAATGAAAAACGGGTCCTGGGAGATCTCTGGGCCGGGGAATAAAACGCACCGGTCGTGGAGCAATAATTAGAATGAATGGTAC